>JALNQF010000461.1:0-28573 GCA_028456385.1 Ophiosphaerella korrae | reverse complement strand
AATAATTAACTAAAAAGAGTAAATAGTAGATAAAGCTATCTAAGTAAGTACTAGGTATATATACCTAGTAGCCTACTAAGCGCTAACTAAAAGTAGAAAGGTAGTTGAATGTTAGTAAGTTGTAAACTTACTAACATATTAGTAAGTTCGCAATGTTAGTAAGTTTGCGATATTAGTAAGTTTGCTATGTTAGTAAGTTGCAAACTTACTAACATTAGTGCGAAAATAAGAGATATAAGGGATAACTCCCTTACAACTAGATATCTAAAACGCCTACTACTAGATTAGAATTAAGAAAGGTAATAAATAGAAAACAGCGTTTAGAATACAATATAGACTATATAAATACTTAGTTATATTTTTTAGATTAACAAACGCACTAGTAGACTTCTAAGAAAGTATTAATATAGTACTAAGAGAGTACTTAGACGTATTTACATTTATATACCTAGATAATATCCTTATATTCTTAGAAATAGAAGATAAATATATACAATATATATATAAGGTATTAGACAAACTAGTAGAAAATAAGCTATTCCTTAAAATAAGGAAATGCGAGTTCTATATAAAAGAAATAGATTTCCTTAGATTTATTATTAAACTAGGAAATATTAAGATTAATCTAGAAAAGATTAAGACAATTAACAAATAGCTAACACTAAAAAACCTAAAAGAAGTACAACAATTTTATAAGTTAGCAAATTTTTATAGAAAGTTAATAGTAATATAGTCTAAAAATATAGAACTTATAATAAAACTTATAAAGAAAGATACACTATTTAAATAGATAAAGGAATATAATAAGGTATTTAATAAGATTAAAAGAAAGTTTATAAAAAACCTAGTTATTAGAATATATAACCTAGACCTACTAGTAATAGTAAAAATAGATGTATCTAACTTAGTCTATAGAATAGCACTAATACAGGAAAACCTAAGGACTAAACAAGAATACTTAGTTAAATACTTCTCTAAGAAAATAAAGCTAGTAGAGCTTAACTACTTAATCTATAATAAAGAGATACTAGTAATCTATAAAGTATTTAAATAATAGAGAGTATACCTATAAAGAGTAAAGTACTAAACAAAGGTCTATATAGACTATAAGAACCTTATAGGATTTATACTAAACAAAGAACTATTATAATACTATATAAGATAGTAAGAATTCTTATTAATATTTAACCTAGAAATTATATATATAAAAGGGAAAGACAACTAATTTATAGACGCCCTTAGTAGAAGACTAGACCTATAAGAAGAAGTAAACGCTACTAGTATAGTTCTAGTTAAGAATAAAGAAGGATACTTAGTCCTAAATATACTTAAAATAGCTATAATACTTAAAAGAAAGAGTAGCGAGCTAGACGAATAGATTTAGAAAATAACGTAAGAAGTATCTAAAGAAATAGAAAAACTAGAAATCTAAAAAGGATTTGTATAAGCCTATAGAAGGATTGTTATAGTAGTAACAAGAGAAATCGAGATAGAGCTAATTAGTCTACGCCTAGCTACACACGAAGCATAGGATAAGTAAGGTAATAACCTAGGAGATAACGAGACTAATTAGGAAACTAACTACAATTAGGACACGTAACAAATTTGTAAATTCGCGATCTTAGTAAATACAAAGTTGCGAAGCTATTATGTAATAAATTTGTAAATTCGCGATCTTAGTAATTACGAAGTAGTAAAGTTGCTAAGACTATATTACTATATAGATAGTAGGAATGCACATTATTAGGATAGTATTAGTAAATTCAATCCTTTAACTATAGAACGCTAATACAAGATAGTTGCGAAATATCTTCTATTATTTATAGTTATTGTAAATCCTAACACAAGCTTTTACTATTACCTTACAATCTACTAACTTTCTAGATAGGTACCTATAGTTAATAATAGGAGGCTAGTTATACCTTTGCTAATTTAGTTATTACAAGAAGTAAAGCGTAAGTAGCGCACAGTCTAGCTAACACGATAGTAGAAAGTTTAACTAAACAAATAAGTAAAGCACCTAAGAGTAGTTATAAGTCTAATAGTACTACGTAGGAAATAATTAAGGACTAAATTAACAACCTAATCTTAGACAAAGAAGATATAAAGATAGTAATTAATATATTAGAAATATAGAATAAGGAGCTTTAATACTACGCAAAGTAAAACAAAGTATAAATTAAGGCTATTATTAAAGGCTAGAACTAGATAGAACTAATTACCTAAAGACTAGAGATAAGCGCGAAAAAGAAACTACTAAAGATACCTATCCTTAAGAAGTTTAATAGAATAAGGGAAAAATTAAGACCCTTTATAGTATTAGTATAGCTCTAGATAGATGTACAAGTACTACACTTTAATATAGAAGAGAAAAAGGTAATATATATTAGACTATACCTTAAAGAAGATACAATAAGATAGTATAAGCCTTACTAGATAGACTACACAATACACTCTCTAATAACCTAGAAGGATAAGACTAGAGCTATTTTTAGAAGTTATAAATACTTTACTAAACGAATAAGAGTAGTATTTAGGGATATAGATATTACCTAACAAGCTAAAGAGAAACTTAAAAGGCTTATACAAAGCAAGAGTATTCTAGAATATATATTATAGTTTAAATAACTATTATAAAATATAGAGTAAAACGAGTTAGCCTTTATATTATAATTTAAATAAGGACTAAACTCTAAAATTTAATACAAAATAATATATATAGAAAAATCTAGGACACTAGAAGCCCTAAAGTAATAGGTAATATAAATTAATAATAACCTCTAAGAATAGAAAAAGAATAAATATAGAGGTTACACCTAGAACTATAATAAAGGAGACCTAATAATCCTTAATATAAATAAAGATAAGAAGAAAAATAAAAATAAAGACTTTACGTACTTTAACTATAGTAAAAAAGGCTACTACGCGAAAGACTACTAATTATAAAAGAGGAAGGATATAGTATATTATAAATATAAGAAACCTAGATACTTTGTAAAAGACTATAAAAGTAAAGACCTTAAGAAAGATAAAGAAACTTAGTTAAAAACAACTAAGAAAAAGAAGGAAGCACTATAAGTATAGGCTAAACCTTACAAGAAGGTAGCTAGGAGTAAAGAAGTATAATATACAATACTCTATTAGACCTTTTATTATAATAATAACTACTATATATATCTTTCTAGTAAGTAGAGAGTAGTATAGTTCCTATAGAAATAGAGATATAAAGTAGCTATAATAAAAGAAAATAGAATAAAAGCGTAGCTAGAAGAAATAGTATACGTAATAGACCTACTAGTAGAAGACCTAGAAAGAGAAGAGTCCCTAGTACTATTAATCTAGGCTAAAGGATAGGTATAAGATAAAGAGACTACTACAGCTTCCTCTAAAGGACTATAAGAAAGCAAGAAATAAGTTAATATAAGAGGTATAGAGTACACCTAGCTAGATATATATAGCTACAATAGCTATACTACAATAGATATAGAGGAACAAAATAAAGAATAGAAATTTATTTAGATATACTTAATAGTTATAAGTATAGAGAAAGCGTATAAAGACTAGAAAGAACGCAATCCTAAAGAAATAAAGTTTATACTATTCTAAGAATAGATAAAACAATATATAGTTATAGTAGGAAGAATACCTATATAAAAAGAGTAGTAGTACCTTACAAGAAAAATATAATAGATTAATAAAGCCTATACACTAAGAGTACTAGTAGCGTACTATATCCTAACTATAGACACACCTAGAAAAGATAAGTACTAAGAAGAGGATAACAAAATAATAGATCTAGAACACCTAGTATACTTTAAAGTATTATAAATATTATACCTAGACAAGAATTACATTATATATAGAAACCCTAAAGTAAATAACAATATATAGCTTATATAAAGAAGAAGCTATAACTATATAAGAGTAGTTATAGTAGAAGATATCTAAGGATAAGAAATAATCCTAGAAGATAGATACTTAGTAGTAAGACCTAGACTAAAACTATCTAAGAAATGCGTCTAAAGAGGACTATAGTATAAATATAAGTACAACAAATATCTAAAATATAAAGAGTACAAACTTAAAATAGGGCTATAGCCCTAAAAAGATAGACAATTTATAAAACTACCTAAGCAAGAATAACTAGAAGGTATAAGAGGCCTATATATTACAAAAATAGGTATATACTAAGGAAAGAAAGTATAATTAATAATTAATAGTAGAGCTACAAGAAACTTTATATCTAAGAAGTTTGTAGAAATATAAGGAATAAAGTATATAATAAAGAAATACCTTTAATAATTAAGTATAATTAAAAGAAAACTATTCTAGGAACCTATATAGTTTAAGACAGTACCTTTAATACTAAGGTTAGAAGGACTAGAAATTAAGAATATAGTTATAGATATAACGACAATTAATAATAAACAAGATATAATATTAGGTATACTATAGTTATAGATAACAAACCTATATATTAATTAGAGAATAAGAAAGATGAATTACTATAGAATAGATATATTAAAGGCTAATATAAACACCTATAAAGGAGAATTTCCTAAAAAATATAAGAAATAAGAAAAATAGCTTATAGAGCTAGAAGATTACCTTCTAGAATATTAACTATAAGATTTAGCGATAGAACTAGAAGAAGGTAAAAACTTAGGATAGAGCCTAGTCTACTAAAAAATAGAAGAAGAATCTAAGATTAAACGAATATTTATCTAAAAAGTAATAGAAAAAGGATAGATAAGAGAATCTAAATCCTTAGTAGTATATAGACTTATATTTATAGACAAAAAGGGAATAAGTAATAAGAGACTCTATATAGATTTTAGGAAAACTAACGTAATTATAAATAAGAACTAATACCTACTACTATAAATAGATAGAATATAAGATAGACTATAAAGAGTAAAAATCTTTACAAAACTAGATATCTAGAACGCATACTACTAGATTAGAATTAAAAAAAGAGATAAATAGAAAATAGCGTTTAGAATATAGTATAGACTATACAAATATCTAGTTATACTATTTAGCTTAACGAATATACTAGTAGTATTCTAAGAAAGAATTAACATAGTACTAAGAGAGTACTTAGATATATTTATATTTGTATACTTAGACGACATCCTTATATTCTTAAAAATAGAGGAAGAATACGTGCAATATATATATAAGGTACTAGAGAAACTAGTAGAAAACAAACTATTTCTTAAGATAAGAAAATGCGAGTTCTATATAAAAGAAATAGATTTCTTTAGATTTATTATTAAACTAGGAAAAATTAAGATTAACCTAGAAAAGATTAAATTAATTAACGAATAGCTAACACTAAGAAACCTAAAAGAGGTATAATAGTTTTATAGGCTAGCTAACTTTTATAGAAAGTTAATAGTAAGATAGTCTAAAGATATAGAACTAATAATAAGACTTATAAAGAAAGATATACTATTTAAATAGATAAAAGAATATAATAAAGTATTTAACAAGATTAAGAAAAAGTTTATAGAAAACCTAGTTATTAAGATATAAAACCTAGACCTACTAGTAGTAGTAAAAATAGATGTATCTAATTTAGTCTATAGAATAGTACTAATACAAGAAGACCTAGAAACTAAGAAAGAGTATCTAGTCGAATACTTCTCTAAGAAGATAAAAATAGTAGAACTTAATTACTTAATCTATAACAAAGAAATACTAGCAATCTATAAAGTATTTAAACAATAGAGAGTATACTTATAAGGAGTAAAGTATTAGACAAAGGTTTATATAGATTATAAGAATCTTATAGGATTTATAATAAATAAAGAGCTATTATAGTACTATATAAGATAGTAGGAATTTCTATTAATATTTAATATAGAAATTATATATATAAAAGGGAAAGACAATTAATTTATAAACGCCCTTAGTAGAAGACTAGACTTACAAGAAGAAGTAAGCGCTACTAGTATAGTTTTAGTTAAGAACGAAGAAGGACACTTAGTCCTAAATATACCTAAAATAGCCGTAATACTTAAAAGGACGAGTAGCGAGCTAAATAAATAGATTTAGAAAACAACAAAGAAAGTATCTAAAGAAATAAGTAAACTAGAAATCTAAGAAGAACTTATATAAGCCTATAGAAGAATATATATTCTAAGGAAGATTTAAAGAGAATTTATACAATAATTCTATAAATTACTAGTATATAGTTACTAAGGTATTAAAAAAACATTAGATAGACTACTACAAGACTACTATATTCTAAAAGTAAGATAATTAGTAATAGAAGTACTACGAGACTATATAGAATACTAGAGAAATAAATATAGTAGATACGTACTATATAGAATATTATAAATAGTAGAAGTACTAGAATAACTATAGGGAGTTATTATAATAGACTTTATTACGAAACTACCTAAGTCTAAGGACCTAATATTAGGAGTTAAATATAATAGAATCTTAATAATAGTAGATAAACTTATAAAGTATATATACTTTAAACTATATAAAGAAAAAAGTAGGATAGAGGTTACTATACACTAGATTCTAAGAACTGTAATTAGTTAATATAGACTACTAGATAAGATTATTATAGATAGAGATATACGATTTATATTAAAACTATAGAGAATAATAATAGCGTAATTAGGAATATAATATACGATGTCTATAGTATATTACCTATAAATAGATAGATAATTAGAGCGAATAAATTAAATAGTAGAATAATACCTAAGATACTACCTTAACTACAACTAGAATAACTAGGTATAACTACTACCTATAGTACAGTTAGCATACAATAGCGTAAAGAATATAGTAACTAGAATATTACTTTTCTTTGCAAACTATAGATTCGAGCCTAATATATACTAGATACTAAGAGATTAGATATCTTAGTCCTTAAGAGGAGAAAACTTTGCTAATAAACTTAAAGATATACACAATTAACTAAGATAGGATATAGAGTTCCTATATAATTAAATAACAAAATACTATAACAAGAAATATAAAAAAGGACCCTAATTTAGAAAGGGAGAAAAAGTATAGTTAGTACGAAAAAATATTAAAAGTAAACAACTAAGTTTAAAACTAGACTACGTTAAGATAAAACTATACAAAGTTAAAAAAAAAGTTATACTAGTTATATTTAAATTAAAGCTACTAAATAAAATAAAGATACACCTAATATTCTACATAGCCTTACTAGAACAAGTACTATAAGAAGTAAAACTACTAGTATATAAAGTAGATACGTATAGAGAATATAAAGAATAGGAAATTAAAGAAATCTTATAATACTAGTTCTGTAATAGAAGAAACTACTACTTAGTAGAATAGATAGGTATAGACGAAAAAGGATAACTATAGGAAAAGATATAGGAACTAGAGGATAATCTTAATTACTTTAAGAAACTAGAGGAGTTCTAAAGTTAAAACCCTCTAGAGCGCCTAGCAGCAAACTAAAAAAACTAATAGTACTACTACTAGATAGAGAGGCAATAGGAGCGCCTAACAAGATAGGAGCTAGAGCAGCCTCTACTATATTATCTAAATCTAACTTAGCCTCTAAGGCACGAGACTATTTAGATAACTTAGCGTTATTATAAGCTTTTATCTTACAAAGACGCTTAATATAAGAATAAAGCTCTACTAGCTTATAAAGAGTTAACTTGTACTTAGCTTTAGCTATAGTAAGCTATAACAATAATTTTACTTAAGCTCTATTAATAGCTCGCCCTATACAATTTAGTAAAAAGAGACTACGTAGAAATCGAACACTTATACTTAGCTAACAAAACCCTAGAAGAAATATATTTATACTAAATATTAGCAAGAATATATTTATTGCAATATTTACTATTATTTAAGGATATAAGGTATGTAAGGCTAAGCTTAGCACAATAATAACAAGGAAATATCTTAACCCTATTATAAATAATAGGAGCTACAAGAAGAAGTTTGTTGCGCTAAGAATAAGATAGTATAGGGAGTAATAAGGAACTAGAGATTAACAAAGAAATAGGATTAATAACCTTAGCTCTAGTATAGAGAATTAAAGGACTACGTAGAAGAGGGAATAGTGTTATAGTAGTAACAAGAGAAATCAAGATAGAGCTAATTAGTCTACGCCTAGCTATACACAAAGTATAGGACAAGTAGAGTAACAACCTAGGAGATAACAAGACTAATTAGGAAACTAACTACAATTAAGACATGTAATAAATTTGTAAATTTATAATCTTAGTAAATACAAAGTTATAAAGCTATTATGTAATAAATTTATAAATTCGCGATCTTAGTAATTACGAAGCAGCAAAGTCGCTAAGACTACATTACTATATAGATAGTAAGAATATATATTATTAGGATAGTATTAGCAAATTCAATCTTTTAACTATAGAATACTAATACAAGATAGTTACAAAACATCTTCTATTGTTTATAGTTATTATAGATCTTAATATAAGCTTTTACTATTACTTTATAATCTACTAACCCTCTAGATAGGTACTTATAGTTAATAACAAGAAGCTAGTTACAAGGATATATATCCTAAAAAAGATCTAAAAAGAATTTATACAATAATTCTATAAACTACTAGTATATAGACACTAAGGAATTAATAAAACCCTAGAGAAACTACTATAAGACTACTATATCCTAAAAGTAAGATAGCTAGTAATAGAAGTACTACAAGACTATATAGAATATTATAAAAATAAGTATAGTAGATACGTACTATATAGAATACTATAACTAGTTAAAGTACTAGAATAACTATAAAGAGTTATTATAATAGATTTTATTATAAAACTACTAAAGTCTAAAGATCTTATATTAGGAGTTAAGTGTAATAGAATTCTAATAATAGTAAATAAACTTATAAAGTACTTATACTTTAGACTATATAAAGAAAAAAGTAAGATAGAAGTTACTATATACTAGGTTCTAGGAACTATAATTAGTTAATATAGACTACTAGACAAGATAATTATAGATAGAGATATAAGATTTATATTAAAACTATTAGGAATAATAATAGCGTAGTTAGGAGTTAAATATATAATATCTACAGCGTAATACCTATAAATAGATAGATAATTAGAACGAATAAATTAGATAGTAGAATAGTACTTAAGATACTACCTTAACTACAACTAAAATAATTAGGTATAGTTACTACCTATAGCGCAACTAGTATATAACAGCGCAAAGAACGTAGTAACTAGAGTATTACTTTTCTTTATAAATTATAGATTTAACCCTAGCGTATATTAAATACTAAGACAAGAAACATTTTAGTCTTTAAGAGGAAAAAACCTTACTAATAGACTTAGAGATATACACAATTAACTAAGATAGAACGTAGAGTTCCTATATAATTAAATAGTAAAATTCTACAATAGAAAATATTAAGAGAGACCCTAATTTAGAGAGAGATAAAAAGTATAGTTAGTATAAAAGAATATTAAAAGTAAACAACTAAGTTTAAAACTAAACTACGTTAAAATAAGACTATATAAAATTAAGAAAGAAGTTATACTAGTTATATTTAAACTAAAGCTACTAAACAAAATAAAGATATACCTAACTTTTTATATAGCGCTACTTAAGATAGCACTACAAAACGTAGAACTACTAGTATATAAAGTAGATATATATAGAGAATAAGAGGAATAAGAAGTTAAAGAAATCCTATAGTACTAGTTCTATAATAAGAAGAACTACTACTTAATAGAATAGATAGGTATAAACGAAAAAGGATAACTATAGAAGAAAATATAGGAACTAGAAGATAATCTTAACTACTCTAAGAAACTAAAAGAGTTCTAAAATTAAAATCCTCTAGAACGCCTAGTAGCAAACTAAGAAAACTAGCACTACTAATAGTAAATAGAGAGACGCTAGGAACGTCTAATATAATAGGAGCTAGAGCAGCCTCTATAGTATCTTTAAGGTCTATCTTAGCCTCTAAAGTATAAGACTATTTAGATAATTTAGTATTATTATAAGCCTTTATTTTACAAAGACGCTTAATATAAGAATAAAGATCTACTAGCTTATAAAGAGTTAGCTTATACTTAGCTTTAGCTTCTATAAGCTATAATAATAGTATCTCTTAAGCTTAGTTAATAGCTTACCTTATATAATTTAGTAAGAAGAAACTATATAGAAATTAAATACTTATACTCTATAAAAGAAATACTACAAGGAGTATATTTATATTAAATATTAGTAAGAATACACTTGTTATAATACTTACTATCTTTTAAAGATACAAGATAAGTAAGCTTTAATTAAGTATAATAGGCGTAAAGAAATATTTTAACTCTATTACAAGTAACGCGAGCAACAAGAAGAAGTTTATTGTAATTAGAATAAGAAGATATAGAGAATAATAAAGAACTAGAAATAAATAAAGAAACTAGGCTAATAACTTTAGGCCTAGGATAAGAAAACAAGAACCTACTTAAAGAGGGGAATAGTGTTATAGTTATAACAAGAGAAAACTAACTTAAGCTAATTAGCCTTACCCTAGATAATAATAGTACGTATAATCTATAGGGTAATAAACTTAATTAGGAAACTAACTATAATAGAGATACGTAATAGATTTACAATTTATAACCTTAGTAAATATAAAGTATAAAGCTAAGTACGTAATAGATTTATAATTTATAATATTAGTAAATATAAAGTACAAAGCTAGCTAAGAAATATAGGTATATAGTTAGTAGTAATACGTATTATTAGGATAGTATTAGTAATCTAATCTCTAACTAAGAACGCTAATACTTAATATTATATATATAAATTAACTATTATTTATAGTTATTGCTAATTATAATATAGACTTTTTGTTAGATAAGTTATATAATTAGATACTCGATAGTATATACGCGGAGAGGCGTAACAGATTCTAGGTATACCTAGAATCTGTTAATTAGCTCGCTTAAGCTAGTGCTACAATCTAATTAGCTTAGCGTACGGGCGTAACAATCGCTAAGCCGCTAACCCTACTACAGCTAAAAGGATTACAGCCTTAACCCTTATAAACAAAAGAATTAAACAAAGAATCTTACATACAAGGAGATAGACTACGTTAGTATAACTAATATAATAAAGAAACTAGCACCTTAATAGAAAGGGTGTTAAGGATCTAGCTCGCCGCTATCTTAAGAGACCTAGCTAAGACTACTACATCGCAGATACATAAATAGAGCGTAGGGCTAGAGATAGAAAAAAAAAAAAACAATTAATCTACTCTATTTATACTTATTACTTTTAAGTTATAGGTAACTAATAAAAAAAAGGGCTTTTCTAAAAGCCTTAGTATCCCTCTCTAATAAGGCCCTTATATAGCTATTACAAAAAAGCCTTTTTATTAAATTACTATAACTTCCTTTAAATCTAATACTTTTGTTATTAACTCTTAATCTACTAATAACCCTAATAGTTATTAGGAAGTTAACCTTAGTATACCTATTACAATAGAATTAGTATTATAAGATTTTTTTAACTCTTTATTCTTCTTATTCTCTATATAGATCTACTTTATATACTAGTAGTTCTACTTCTTATAGTACTTTTTCTAATAGTAATACGTAGAATATTAAGTATATCTTTATTTTACTTAGTAGTTTTAATTTAAATATAACTAGTAAAACTTCTTTTTTTACTTTATATAGCTTTATTTTAACGTAATTTAGTTTTAAACTTAATTATTTAGTTTTAATATTTCTTTATAGTAACTATACTTTTTCTTCCTTTATAAATTAGGGTTTCTCTATATATCTTTAATTATAGTATTTTACTATTTAATTATATAGGAATTCTACGTCTTATCTTAATTAGTTATATATATCTTTAAATCTATTAGTAAAGTTTTCTCTTTTTAGAGACTAAGATACTTTATATCTTAGTATTTAGTATATATTTAGGTTAAATCTATAATTTATAAAAAAAGGTAATACTCTTAATACTATATTCTTTACGCTATTATATACTAACTATACTATAGGTAGTAACTATACCTAATTGTTCTAGTTATAGTTAAGGTAGTATCTTAGGTATTATTCTACTATCTAGTTTATATATTCTAATTATCTATCTATCTATAGATAGTATACTATTAATATTTAGTATTTTATTCCTAATTATACTATTATTATTATTTATAGTTTTAATATAAATCTTATATCTTTATCTATAATAATTTTATCTAGAATACTATACTAGCTAACTATAGTCCTTAAGACCTAGTATATAGTAACCTCTATCTTACTTTTTTCTTTATATAGTCTAAAGTATAACTACTTTATAAGCTTATCTACTATTATTAAGATTCTATTATACTTAACTCTTAATATTAGATTTTTTAATTTAGGTAACTTTATAATAAAGTCTATTATAATAATTCTCTAAAGTTACTCTATATAAAGTTCTTAGAACTAAGTAAGAGTAATAAGAGTAAGTAAGCTTCTATAAGATAGGCGAAGTTAATAAACAAGTTAGTTACTTAACTTAATTAATAGTTAGCTCTTATTAGAGTATTACAAGGTATATAAGTATTAATAGATAGATAGAAATCTAATTAAAGTATTAGTTATAATACTCTATTATAATAAGAGTATAAAGAAGAGATTAAATATAATAGTCTATAAAGGTCTATTAACGTTCTTATATACTTACTATCTAGTATTTATTTCTAAGCGCTTACTTTAGAGCGTTTACTCTAGAGCGCTTATTCTAGAGCGTTTACTTTAGAGCGTTCGCTCTAGAGCGTTTACTACTAAATAGTTACGTATTCTACTACGCTATATTACTTAGCCTAATTGCGTACAATATAATAGCTTACTTACTACTTAGTATTGTAATACTATTCCTTTTTCTTACGCTAGGTCTAGCTTATAAGTAGTTTACTCTACCTTCTAGTTAAAAACTATCTTACTATAATATTACTTCTTTTATAGTCTTATAAACTTTATTTCTTATTAGAAATCTTTACTATAAACTATATTTCTAAAATAATTTATCTATATTATTCTCTTTTAGGTATTCCTTATTTTATTATACTAGATTCTACTCTAAAGTATACTAAGTATACTTATATAAGGTGTTTCTATATTAGTATAACCTAGGAGTCTCTTAATTAAACTTATAAAGAGTTCTATAAAAAGGTTAATAATAATAAAAAACTTTTTACTATTATTATTACTTATTTACTATATAATAAGAAAATACTAAAATCTACTAAAGAGCGTACTTATTGTAAAGCCTTGTACCTAGCGTTAGAGTTAGAGTAGGAAGGTAATAAGGTCTTAGCGTAAGTTCTAAACTATTCTACTACTACTATTAATATTACCTCTTCTTCTACTATCTTATCTACTATTAGCTTATTAGATAAATTTATTATAACTAAGGGCGCTTTATAGGCTCTTTATAGTTAGGTTTATTATAAAACTTTTTTCTACTAATATATCTATTATATCTTAGCTATAGCTTTGTATATCTTATATATCCTAGTATATTGTACTTATTTCTTACTTTCTTAAGTATCTACTAACAATTCTATAGATTAGCTTTAGGTTCCTATATATTTTTACTTACTAGGTAGCCTTTCTATTTTACAAGCTACTTTTAGAGAAACTATATACTTTAGAAAGTATTATATCTTATTTCTTAATATCCTTATAGGTCTTTAACTTTAAACTTATTGTCTTCCTCCTTCTAATATTAGAATTATCGCTATACTAGTATTTTTAGCTTAGCTAGTTCTAGTAGGCTTGTATAGAACTTAGAGTATACCTTAGCGTCCTTAAGTAGTTCTAGTATTTTTGTTACTAGCCTATTATCTTCTTTAACTAAAAATAGTCTAACCTTAATATAGTCTAGTCCTTTACTAAAATACTTTATTTATAGATTCTTTATATAAAGATACGCTTTATCCCTTTCTTTTAGCTAAGGTACTATTTTTTATTTTTAATTAATATATAAAATACTTTATTTCTTAGCTTTCTTTAGTTTTTATCTTATCCTATTGTAGAGTTCTTATATATCCTTAACTCTAACTAATACTACCTCTATCTTAGGTCCTAGTAGTATTCTCTTAAATAAATTAGGGTATTTTACCTATTACTTCTAACTACTTGTTGTTATATATTAATTGTACTATAATTAATAGTAATACCTAAATATTTTACTTCTAATTACTATAAATCCTTAGGTATATCTTTAATATCCTATTAGTCTACTCTATCTATCTATCTATCTATAGATAATACGCTATTAATAGCTTCCTTTTTATCTCTATTACTATAAGTAGCGTTATCTAGTAATTAGATATAAAAAGCTTATCTCTATTACTAATAATACTTTTTAGTATTTTATGTCTTTAAATTAGCACGTCTAGTAGTACATATCTTAGCTAATCTACTATGTAGTTACTTTAGAATTTCTCTATCTTAGCGTATTTTGTAAATTAGTCTACGATTACTATTATTATATTATATCCTATTCCTATTACTAGGTCTTTTAACGTTAGTAGTCCTATAATAAAATCTATTGCAATATCTATTTATAGTTTTTCTAGTATCTTAATTACTTATATTTCTCTATATAGTATATATATCTCGTGCTTATTCTTCTAGTAATTTACGTATTTCTTAATAAACTATATTACTTTTTCTTTTATCTTACTAAATCTATAATTCCTCTAGATTAGTTCTATAGTTTATATAATCCCTAGGTACTTATATACTAAGTTATTATAGTATTATTATATAATTACTTCTTATAATTCTTCTAGAACTTTATTTATAATCTTAACTAGGTTGTTAATTTTTTATTTCTTTACTAGTCGTGTATTTAGTACTAGGTATCCTTGTCTATTATCCTAGAGTATAGCTTCTTCTACTACTTGTCTCTTTTTTACAATATTATATCTTTTGCTAAGCGCGTCTACTTAGCTATTTTCCTTACCTAGTACGTACTAGATCTTAAATTTATACTATCCTAGTAGTTCTAACTATTATATCTACTTATCCTTTAACTTCTTACTTATTATAAAGTATATTAGGTTCTTATAATCTATCTTAATAATTACTTCTACTATACTTTTAGTATATACTCTCTAATATTTAAGTATATTAACTATTATAAGTAGCTCTTTATTATATATATTATATCTTTCTTTTTATTTTATAAACTTCTCTAAATAGTATATAATTAGATACTATTTTCTTTTATACTCTTATAGCGCTATTACTTTATAAGCTAGATTTAATATATCTATTTTAATAATAAGGGTCTTGTTACTATAAAATTACTTTAGAACTAGTAGTATAATATAGGCTTACTTAAGTTTCTTATAAGCTTATTTCTACTCTACTTTCTATTACTATATTATATCCTTCTTTATAAGCTTTATAAGTAGTAGTACCTTCTTAGAAAATCTTTCTATAAAGTATTAGTTAAAGTTAATAAATTTTAGGAATAATTATACGTCCTTAACTATCTTAGGTTCTTTCTATTCCTTTACTACTTTAATCTTTTCTTAGCTTATCTTAACTTTGTTAATACTTATTGTATATCCTAGAAACTCTACTTCTATCTTATACTATTTATACTTCTTTAGCTTTAGTTATAGGTTATATTAGTCTAAGTACTATAGTACTATTATTACGTACTCTATATACTTACTTTCTTCTTTAGAATATTTTAGTATATTATCTAGGTACGCTATAATAAACTTATCTAAGTATTCTTATAATATATTGTTAATTAGTCTTTAGAACGTTACTAGTATATTTATTAGTCTAAAGAGTATTACTATATACTTATAATATCTATAGCGTATTTAGAATACTATTTTCTACTCTTTACTTACCTTAATTTATATTAGGTAGTATCTATCCTTTAGGTCTAGCTTTATAAAAATCTTTACTCTACTTAGCTTATCTTAGAGTTTATCTATATTTAGTAGTAGGTATTAGTCTTTTACTATAATATTGTTTAGTTTTTAATAGTCTACGTATATCTTTAGTAGTTTTTTCTTCTTTAGTATAAAAAGAATTAGAAATCCTACTAATAATAAGGATTCTTGTATATATCCTTTCTTTAGGTTTTTATTTAGTCTTTTTTAGAGTATTACTAATTTACTCTCTATTAATTAGTAAATAGGCCTAAAAGGTAGCTCCTTTTCTTCTTATAACTTAATTATATAGTCTTAGGGTTAGTACTTAAGTAATACTAGTGTATCTATTTCTTCTATAAATAAGTAGCTAAACTTCTTATATTATTTTAAGATCTTAAAAGTTATACGTTACTTTTCTACTCCTACTTTTTAGCCTAGCGCCCTACTAGTACTTATAGAAGTACTTATTCTCTTTTAATAAGTTGCTATTAAAGCTACTATCTTATATAATACCTTCTTATCTACTATTAAATACTACTAATATATAGGCTTAGATCTATATACGTCTTTGTAGTTATTAAATAAGAAGTTCTAGTTTTTCTAATTAACTCTAGGATTAAACTCTTATAGCTATAGGAGTCTTAGTATAATATCTTTATTAGCTAAAACTAATACGTCTAGAGTAATCTTTATACTATATCTTTAAATAATAATCTCTATAGTTACTTTATTACTAACTATTAGGTTTCTTAGTATTTGATATCTATTTACAATATATATTAGATATAGTATCTTCTTTACTTATAGTTAGAGTCCTACTTATTTTACTACTTTAGGTATAATTAGGTTTGTAAATAACCTTAAATCTACTAATACCTTTATTTTTTCTCCTCTTATCTTTACTAGGAGTTTAATAAGTCTTTTAGTATTAATAGCGTTATAGTTTCTAGATATATATCTAGCGTTAGTAATTTACTTAAAAAAGACTTAATCTTATAATCTTTATTTATCTTTTACTAAAATCCTTAGAGTATCTTAATCTCTTTATATTATTTGTACTTCTCTAGCGTATAGGTTTACTAGATTAGATTAATATATTAGTTATTTATAAGTATCTTACTTGTATTTATATCTTCTTTAGTTATACCTAGAAAGTACTTAGCTTCTTACTTATCTTATAGGTATTGTTTATATCTTATATTTATATACTCTTCCTAGTTCTATGTATATTTAGATCTCTTATAAGGAAAATATCTAGATCCTATCTTATTAGAATAGTAGGTAAAGTAGTTGTTATAGTAATATCCTATCTATAATAGTAATAGATAGTTTAAGTTACGTAGGTATAGCTAGTATTATAGTTCTTATATTAATATTAGATTTATAATAATTAGCGCCTAATTGTTATTAGTATATAATAATTTATATTACTAGGTCTACTTTACTTTATATATCTAGCGTTCTTTATCTTACTATTGTTTTATTAAGTAGTAGCTATCTACTAGTCTCTAGATTTTTTTTATAAATCTATCTTATACTTTAGCGTTTTTTTAACTTAGCTCTAGTATTCTAGGTACTATTTCGTATTTAGAAGTCTTAAGCTCTTAGTTCTTTTTCTTATTCTTGTCCTAGGCTATATATACTTACTTTCTTAGATATAGTATTATCTTATACTTATACTCTATCTTTCTCTAGTATAGCTAAAAGTATTCTAAGGTATCTATCTTAGCTTACTTTTACTTTAGCTAATACTTCTTTACGTAGCTTTATACTCCTAGTAGTATATTTATAGCTTTTACTTTATTATCTATTATAAGGTTACTTAGCTTTATAGTAATCTTATAGTAGTTGTATTTCTTACTTATATCTTACTACTAGAGGTTTGTAGTCTTGTAATTTCTTTT
This sequence comes from Ophiosphaerella korrae, assembly GCA_028456385.1. Taxonomy (NCBI): domain Eukaryota; kingdom Fungi; phylum Ascomycota; class Dothideomycetes; order Pleosporales; family Phaeosphaeriaceae; genus Ophiosphaerella; species Ophiosphaerella korrae. The sequence continues at coordinate 10,756 of JALNQF010000461.1, read as the reverse complement.
CTCTTAGCTTCTTCTAAGGATTACTTCTTATTCTTCCTCTCTATTATTATCTTACCTCTTAAGTATATTAATTTATTATATAATCTTATTCTTTACTTAGTAATTTTTTACTAGGTACTTTATTTTACTACACTTTTAGTATTTTTAGCTTTTTACTCTTTTAGGGTTTTTATAGTAATAGTATTCTTATTTTCTTAGGTTTACGTTATTAACGTATATCTTATATAGCCTAAAGTATCTATAGCTACTCTAAACTTAGTTATTATTATATTTACGTTAGTACTTATACTTACCTTTATACTTTTTACTATCTATACGTAGTACTCTACTATTCTTAGCTTCTACTATATATTTATATATATAGTTGTTAACTTAAATTACTTCTTCTATTAGGTCTTCTAGTATCTTAATTATAGCTCTACTATATATTAGCTTGCCTTAAATATTACTCTTAAGTCTCTATTAAAATATCCTTATTAATAACTTATTATTCTATTCTATTTATATCGCGTAGCTTTAGAATTTGTTAGTATAGTCTACTACTACCTTATATTATTATAGCTACTATATTACGTACTCTACTACTACTATCTTATTTACTAGTAGAAAGGCTTATTATACTTTATTTTTAAACTTAATCTATTCTTTAAATATCTTATTATAGTTACTATTATTATTATTATTAAGGTATTTTTTAAGGTATAGTATAACCTATTTCTCTACCTTACCTTTTATATAAGATAATATAAGTATAGCTCTATCTTTATCTTAAACTTAGTTTACCTTAAAAAAGAGATTAAGTTATAGAATCTATAGCTTAAGTTTGTTTTATTCTCTATAGTAAAGGTCTAGCTTAGTAACCTTAGAAGTAGTAGTATAAGTTACTCTTATACGCTAGTTATCTATATTTATTAACGTATTACTTATCTTAAAAGTATTTAATATATTAAGTCCTTAGAACTAAGTAAAGGTAATAAGGGCAAGTAGGCTTCTATAAGATAGGCGAGGTTAATAAATAAGTTAGTTACTTAACTTAATTAATAGTTAGCTTTTATTAGAGTATTATATAGTGTAATAAGGTGTTACTAGGGTTAACTTCCTAGTGCCTAAAAGGTATTAGTAGATTAAGAGTTAATAGTAAAAGCTTAGGTTATAATCTACAATAACTTATAAATAATAGAAGATATTTCGCAACTATCTTGTATTAGCGTTCTATAGTTAAAGGATTAAATTACTAATACTATCTTAATAATACATATCTTACTAACTATATACTTGTCGTAATCTATAATCTATAGATACTAAGACTAGTAGATTATAGATTGTCTTAATCTATAATCTATTAGTGCTAAGAGTCTATAGATTATAGATTAGCTTAAGTGTCCTAGTTATATGTAGTCTCCTAATTAAGGTTGTTACCCTACTTGTCCTATACTTTGTTAGCGCCTAGATTAGGACTAATTAGTTCTATCTCGATTTCTTCTATTACACCTGTAACACTATCTCTCCTCCTAAGTAGGTCTTAGTTTACCTATCCTAGAGCTAGAGTTATTAGTCTAGTTTCTTCGTTAATATAGAGTTCTTTATCCTCTCTTATAACTATTTCTTCTATATATCGTTACTATTTCCTTACTAATTGCGTGCTGCGCAATAGTGTTAAAATATTCTCTTATTCTTGTTGTACTTCTCCTAAGTTAAACCCTAAGTCTCTTCCTTGTATTATTTCTATAAACAATAGTAGGGCTTATAAAGTGTATATTTGTGTAAATATACGTAGCTCTTATAACGTATCTAGTATTTCTCTTTCTAAGTATAAGTTTATTACACTTATCCTTGCGTCTAGGCTTAACAATAATAGGGAAAGCTATTAACTAGACTTAAGAGAAATTACTATCTTAAATTATAGAGGCTAAAGCTAAGCGTAAGCGTATCTAGGAGCTTGCGTAGAGTAAGCTAGTAGAGAATTAAGCTTGTCTCTCTTATCTTCGTAAGATAAAGGCCTTAAATAATAAGAAATTAGCTAAGTAGTTAGTAGCTCTAGAAGCTAAGCTAGACTTAGATAAGGCGTTTAGTGTTGCTATAGTAAGTCCTACGCTAGACGTCTCTATTATCTCTCTATCTATTATTAGTAATATTAATTCTCTTAGTTTGCTGCTAGGCGTTCTAGAGAGTTTTAATTTTAGAATTCCTCTAGTTTCTTAGAGTAATTAAGATTATCCTCTAGTTCCTATATTTTCTCCTATAGTTATCCTTTTTCGTCTATACCTATCTATTCTACTAGGTAGTAGTCTTTTCTATTTTAGAACTAGTACTATAAGATTTTCTTAACTTCCTATTCTTTTTATTCTCTATACGTATCTACTTTATATACTAGTAGTTCTACTTCTAGTAGTACTTGTTCTAGTAGGGCTACGTAGAATATTAGGTATATCTTTATCCTATTTAGTAGCTTTAATTTAAATATAACTAGTATAACTTCTTTCTTAATTTTGTATAGTCCTATTTTAACGTAGTCTAATTTTAAACTTAGTCGCTTACTCTTAATATTTTTCTATACTAACTATACTTTTTCTCCCTTTCTAAATTAAGGTCCCTTTTTATACTTCTTGTTGTAGTATTTTGCTATATAATTGTATAGGAATTCTATATCCTATCTTAATTAATTGTATATATCCTTAAGTCTATTAGCAAAACTTTCTCCTCTTAAGAACTAAAATATCTAATTTCTTAGCGACTAATATACATTAGGTTCGAATCTATAGTTCGCGAAGAAGGGCAATACTCCTATTACTACGTTCTTTACGCTATTATATGCTAATTGTACTATAGGTAGTAACTATACCTAATTGTTCTAGTTATAGTTAAGGTAGCATCTTAGGTATTGTTCTACTATCTAATTTATTCGTTCTAACTATCTATCTATTTATAGGTAATATGCTATAGATATTATATATTTAATTCCTAATTACGCTGTTATTATTCTCTATAGTTTCGATGTAAATCGTACGTCTCTATCTATAACAATCTTATCTAGTAGTCTATATTAACTAATTATAGTTCCTAGAACCTAGTATATAGTAACCTCTATCTTACTTTTTTCTTTATATAGTCTAAAGTATGTATACTTTGTAAGCTTATCTACTATTATTAAGATTCTATTATACTCGACCCTTAATATTAGGTCTTTAGACTTTAGTAACTTTGTAATAAAGTCTATTGTAATAACTCTCTATAGTTATTCTAGTACTTCTACTAGTTGTAATATTCTATATAGTGTATATCTATTGTATTTATTCCTTTAATATTCTATATAGTCTTGTAGTACCTCTATTACTAATTATCTTGCTTTTAGAATATAGTAGTCTCGTAGTAATCTATCTAATGTTTTCTTAATACCTTAGTAACTATATACTAGCAATTTATAGAATTATCGTATAAATTCTCTCTAGATCTTCTTTAGAATATATGTTCTTCTATAGGCTTGTGCAAATCCTTCTTAGATTTCTAGTTTTTCTATTTCTTTAGATACTTCTTTTGTTATTTTCTAAATCTATTTATCTAGCTCGCTACTCTTCCTTTTAAGTGTTGCAGCTATTTTATATATATTTAGGACTAAGTATCCTTCTTTGTTCTTAACTAGAACTATACTAGTAGCGCTTACTTCTTCTTATAAGTCTAGCCTTCTACTAAGGGCGTCTATAAACTAGTTGTCTTTCCCTTTTATATATATAATTTCTATATTAAACGTTAATAAGTATTCCTACTATCTCGTATAGCGTTATATTAATTCTTTATTTATTATAAATCTTATAAGATTCTTATAGTCTATATAGACCTTTATCTAATATTTTACTCCTTGTAGGTATACTCTCTATTACTTAAATACTTTGTAAATTACTAGCATCTCTTTGTCGTAGATTAGGTAGTTAAGTTCTACTATCTTTATTTTCTTAGAGAAGTACTTAACTAAGTATTCTTTTTTAGTCTCTAGGTCTTCCTGTATTAGTACTATTCCGTAGACTAAGTTAGATGCGTCTATTTTTACTATTGCTAGTAGGTCTAGGTTATATATTCTAATAACTAGGTTTTCTATAAACTTCTTCTTAATCTTCTTAAATACCTTGTTACATTCTTTTATCTATTTAAACAGCATATCTTTTTTTATAAGTCTTGTTATTAGTTCTATATCTTTAGACTATCCTACTATTAACTTCCTACAAAAGTTAGCTAGCCTATAAAATTGTTATACCTCTTTTAGGTTTCTTAGTATTAGCTATTCGTTAATTAACTTAATCTTTTCTAGATTAATCTTAATCTTTCCTAGTTCTATAATAAACCCTAGGAAATCTATTTCTTTTATATAGAACTCGCATTTTCTTATCTTAAGAAATATTTTAGCTTCTACTAGTTTTTCTAGTACTTTATATATATATTATATATATTCTTCCTCTATTTCTAAGAATATAAGGATATTGTCTAAGTATATAAATATAAATATATCTAAGTACTCTCTTAGTACTATATTAATCCTTTCTTAGAATACTACTAGTGCATTTGTTAAGCTAAATAGCATAACTAAATATTTATATAATCTTTATTATATTCTAAATACTATTTTCTATTTGTTGCCTTCTTTAATTCTAATTTAGTAGTAGGCGTTCTAGATATCTAACTTCGTAAAGATTGTTGCTTTCTGTAGTTTATCTTGTATTGCGTCTATCCTTAGTAAGGGGTATTAGTTCTTATTTATAACTACGTTAGTTTTTCTAAAGTCTATACAAAGTCTTTTATTACTTATTCTTTTCTTATCTATAAAGATAAGTCTATAAGCTACTAAGGATTTAGATTCTCTTATCTATCCCTTTTTTATTGCGTTTTAAATAAATATTTGTTTAATTTTTAACTCTTCTTCTATTTTCTAGTAGACTAGGCTCTACCTTACGTCTTTTCCTTCTTCTGTTTCTATCGCTAAATCCTATAGTTAATGTTCTAGAAGGTAATCTTTAGGTTCTATAAGCTATTCTTCTTATTTCTTATATTCTTCTAAGAATTCTCCTTTGCAAGTGTTTTTGTAGGCCTTTAACGTGTCTATTCTATAGTAGTTAATCTTCCCTATTCTCTAATTAATATATAGGTTAGTTATCTATAACTATAGTATACCTAATATTATATCTTATTTGTTATTAATTGTCGTTATATCTATAACTATGTTCTTAATTTCTAGTCCTTCTAACCTTAGTGTTAAAGGTACTATCTTAAACTGTATTAGTTCCTAGAATAGTTTTCTTTTAATCGTACTTAGTTATTAAGAGTATTTCTTTGTTGTATACTTTATTCTCTATGTTTCTATAAACTTCTTTAATATAAAGTTTCTTATAGCTCTACTATTAATTATTAATTGTACTTTCCTTCCTTAGTATATACCTATTTTCGTAATATATAGGCCTCCTATACCTTCTAGTTTTTCTTGTTTAGGTATCTTTGTAAATTATCTATCTTTCTAAGGCTATAGGCCTACTTTAAGTTTATATTCTTTGTGTTTTAGATATTTGTCGTATATACATTTGTACTATAGTCCTCCTTAGACGTATTTCTTAGATAGTTTTAGGCTAGGTCTTACTACTACGTATCTATCTTCTAGGATTACTTCTTATCCTTAGATATTTTCTACTAGAATTGCTTTCGTGTAGTTATAGCCTTTTCTCCTTATAAGCTATACACTATTGTTTGCTTTAGGGTTTCTATATATAATATAATTCTTATCTAGGTACGATATCTATAATACTTCAAAGTATACTAGGTATTTTAGATCTATTATTTTATTATTCTCTTCCTAGTATTTGCTTCTACTAGGTATATCTATTATTAGGATATAGTACGCTACTAGTACTCTTAGTATGTAGGCTTCGTTAATCTATCGCGTTTTTCTTATAAGGTATTACTATTCTTTCTATATAGGCATTCTTCCTACTACAACTATATATTACTTTATCTATTCTTAAAATAGTATAAACTTTATTTCTTTAGAATTACGTTCTTTCTAGTCTTCGTACGCTTCCTCTATACTTATAACTAGTAAGTATTTCTAAATAAACTTCTATTCTTTATTTTATTCCTCTATATTACTTGTTATACGACTATTATAACTATATATTATTAGCTAGGCATACTCTATATCTCTTATACTAACTTATCTCTTACTTCCTTGTAGTCCTTTAGAGGTAGTTGTAGTAGTCTCTTTATCTAGTACTAGTCCTTTAGCCTAGATTAATAGTACTAGGGGCTCTTCCCCTTCTAGATCTTCTACTAGTAGGTTTATTACTTAGGCTATTTCTTTTAGCTAAGCTTTTGTTCTTTCTTTTATTATAGCTACTCTCTATCTCTATTATAAGAAGTATCCTACTCCCTATTTACTAGAAAGATATATATAGTAGTCGTCTTTATAACAAAAAGTCTAATAGAGTATTACGTGTTATATTTCTTTACTCCTAGCTACCTTCTCCTAAGGTTTAGCCTATACTTATAGTGCTTCTTTCCTCTTTTTAGTTGTTTTTAACTAAGTTTCTTTCTTTTAGTCTTTACTTTTGTAGTCTTTTACAAAGTGTCCTAGTTTCTTATATTTATAATATACTATATCCTTCTTTTTTTATAATTAGTAGTCTTTCGTATAGTAGCCTAGTTTGCTACAATTAAAGCACGTAAAGTCTTTATTCTTCTTTTTCTTTCTATCCTTGTTAGCGTTAAGGATTATTAGGTCTCCCTTGTTATAGTTCTAGGCGTAACCTCTATACTTGTTCTTCTTCTATTCTTAAAGATTATTGTTAATTTATATTACCTATTACTTTAAGGCTTCTAGTGTCCTTAGTTTCTCTATATATATTATCTCGTATTAAATCTTAGAGTTAAGTCCTTATTTAAATCGTAACATTAAGGCTAACTTATTCTATTCTATATTTTGCGATAGTTATTTAAACTATAATACGTACTTAGGAATACTCTAGTTTTATATAAGCTTCTCTAGCTACTCTTTAGCTTATTAGGTAATATCTATATCTCTAAATACTGCTCTTATTCGTTTAGTAAAGTACTCGTAACTTCTAAAAATAGCTCTAGTTTCGTCCTTCTAGGTTATTAGAGAGTATATCGTGTAATCTATCTAGTAAGGTTCGTACTATCTTATCGCGTCTTCCTTAAGGTACAATCTAATATATATTACCTTCTTTTTTTTTGTATTAAAGTGTAGTACTTATACATCTATCTAGAGTTGTACTAAGGTAATAAAAGGTCTTAGTTTCTCTCTTGTTCTATTAAATTTCTTAAGGACAGGTATCTTAGGCAGTTTCTTTATTGCACTTATTACTAGACGTTGTGTAATTAGTTCTATCTAATTCTAACCTTTAATAATAGCTTTAATCTATACTTTATTCTACTTCATATAATCTTGCAGTTCCTTGTTCTATATTTCTAAAGTATTAATTACTATTTTTATATCTTTTTTATCTAAGATTAAATTGTTAATTTAGTCCTTAATTATTTCCTATGCAGTACTATTAGACTTATAACTACTCTTAGGAGCTTTACTTGTTTTAGTTAAACTTTCTACTATCGTGTTAGCTAGACTATACGTTACTTACGCTTCGCTTCTCGCAATAACTAAATCGGCAAGGTGTAATAAGGTATTACTAGGGTCGACTTCCTAGTACCTAAAGAGTATTAGTAGATTAAGAGTTAATAGTAAAAGCTTAGGTTATAATCTACAATAACTTATAAACAATAGAAGATGTTTTGTAACTATCTTATATTAGCGTTCTATAGTTAAAGGATTAAATTACTAATACTATCCTAACAATACGCATCTTACTAACTATATACTTGTCGTAATCTATAATCTATAGATGCTAAGACTAGTAGATTATAGATCGTCTTAATCTATAATCTATTAGTACTAAGAGTCTATAGATTATAGATTAGCCTAGGTGTCCTAGTTATGTGTAGTCTCCTAATCGAGGTTGTTACCCCGCTCGTCTTATACTTTGTTAGCGCCTAGATTAGGACTAATTAGTTCTATCTCGATTTCTTCTATTACACCCGTAATATATAGTATATAAGTATTAATAAGTAGATAAGAATCTAATTAAAGTATTAGTTGTAATACTCTATTAAGATAAAAAGTAAAGAAGAGATTAAATACAATAGTCTATAAAGGTCTATTAACGTTTCTATATACTTACTATTAGTATTTATTCTTAAGCGCTTACTCTAGAGCGTTTACTCTAGAGCGCTTATTCTAGAGCGTTTACTCTAGAGCGTTTACTCTAGAGCGTTTACTACTAAATAGTTACGTATTCTACTACGCTATATTACTTAGCCTAATCGCGTATAATATAATAGCTTACTTACTAACGTAGTTTATAAGTAAGTAGCTAGTATAAGTAAGTAGCTAGCCTTACTAACTTTATATATCTATCTTATATTAATACGTAATAGCTCTATATAATACCTCTTAATTACTCTTAAAAGAGTTAGATATTTAGCTTATAATCTCTTCTATTAAAGAAAAGTAAATTTTAAGTACTAGCCTTACTACTTTAATATTCTAAGTAGCCTAAACAATAGTACGCTACTAATGCGCTAGTATACCTACTTAACGCGATTACTAGCCTAACTTAAGGAAGCTTAGCTAGCTAGAGGAAGAGGTAATAGTTAATTATATTCTTAATCTAGATTCTTGTAGTTTTACCCTATCTCTAGCTACTATGCGTAAGATAGCTAATAAACTACTTACTTAGCGTAGAGGTAAACCTACTAGTATCTACTAGGCACGTAACTTTATTAAGCGTATAGATAGTCTTACAACGCGTTTTAATTACCTATATAATAGGTAGAGAGCTTTATATAAAGACCTAGCTATTATAAGTAGCTAGTTTAAGATAGTGTAGTATATAAGGGCTGTATATAAAATAGCTAATAAAGACGTCTATAACTTTAATAAGGCTAGCTTTATAATAAGTAAGATTACAACTTAGCTTATTATAATAGGGTTAGAGAAGAGAGGTAGGCTAAAGGCTATCTAGCCTAGTAATTGTAAGTAAGTAATAGTAATTACTACAATTAACGCTACTAGCTAGGTAGTCTTACTATTCCTTATCTTCGCTAGTAAGTGCTACTTCTCTACCTAGTACAAGGAAGACTATATCTTACAAGACTAGGCTATTAGAATTAGTAATAATAGCTAGATAATAGATAAGCTAGCTATTAACTAGCTTAAGTACTTTAATAAGTATATAAAGAACTAAGTAGTTAGTGCGCGTTAGCTACTTATACTTAATAGTTATAGGAGCTACTACTCTCTTAAGTTTAACAAGATCTATAAAGAGAATAATATCTATACGCTCTATATACTAGCTTACTTATCTTACTTACTTTAGCCTCTTAATATTAGCTACTTCTCTCTATTAAAGAAGGCGTATAGCTATTAGGTTAAGAGCCTTATCTAGAACTATATTAATTATATTACTAAACTTAAATTCCTACTAGCCTTCTACGTAGCCTTTAACTAGGCCTTTATAAGAGTAAATATTTACTTAGCTTTTTAAGCTACTAGCCTTGTTCTACTTTAGCTAGAAGTAGTTATCTTAAGGCTTAATATCTAGCTCTATATACCTACTCTAGCTACTCTAGCTCTACTAGAGGCTCCCTAGGTAGCTTATACGCTAAGTAATATACGTAAGCTAGAGGCTTAGTTAATACTTATACGTAAGCGCGTACGCTAGTATAAGAGCTTATTACTAGTATTAATTATTAACGCAATTAATTAACTTAAAAAGGGAGCTTATATAATAATACTAGAAGCTAAGTTAATATATAATTAGATCTCTAGTCTTAAGAGAGCTAATAAGGTAGCTAGTAAGCGTAAATTATAAAAAAAGAAGTAGATTTAGAAGAAAGGAGTCTTAATAAAGAGATAGGGAGAGGATTTAATTACTTAACTAGAGGCTAATTACTAGATTAATTATAAATAGCGCAAAAGTAAGTAGTATTTAAGCTTAAGTTACTAGGCTTACGCACGCTATAAGAAGTATAGAGAGACTAGGTATAACTTACGTACGTGTAAAAGTAATATAGTAGGTACTACTTAATTTAATATATTAATATATATACTCTACTCTACTACGTTGTTAAGTTATACACTTAAAGAGGTATATAAAGTTAGTAAGGCTAGCTACTTACTTATACTAGCTACTTACTTATAAACTACGTTACTTAGTATTATAATACTTTTAACTATTAGTAGAAGAAGTATTATTATATTAGGAGGTAGCTAGAAGATAATAGTACTTACTATAAGCTATAGAAGATATTAAAGAGATAATTAATAGTATTTAATAGTACTACTAGTATCTAAAAGAAAATAATACTTACTTTACTCTCTTTATAACTATTAAGCCTTTTATATATATATATAGTATATTAGTTTTACTTTAGATAATAACTATATAATTGTAAGGGAGTTATCCCTTATATCTCTTATTTTCGCACTAATGTTAGTAAGTTTGCAACTTACTAATATTGCAAACTTACTAATATTACAAACTTACTAATATATTAGTAAGTTTGCAACTTACTAACATCGCAAACTTACTAATATTGCGAACTTACTAATATGTTAGTAAGTTTATAACTTACTAACATTCAACTATCTTTCTACTTTTAGTTAGCGCTTAGTAAGCTACTAGGTATATATACCTAGTACTTA
>JALNQF010000460.1:0-28586 GCA_028456385.1 Ophiosphaerella korrae | reverse complement strand
TTTAAATTAACTAATTAAGTAGATAACAAATATACTATAAAAATTAGGTAATATAATCTCTACTAGCCTACTAAATACTAGATAAAATAAAAATAGAATTTTATACGCTAATAAAAAAGTTCTATTAGGTTAAATTTTAAAAAAAAAAAAAGTCCTCTAAATAGTTAAAATCCTAGCTTGTATTTGATTAGTAATTAAAATTTGTAGCATGCTAAAATAAAGTCCTAGATATTTTCTTTAAGATTTATGTTCGCTTATATTTTTAGCTATTATATTCGTAGAGTTATTACTAGTTAAAAACTATAACTTTTTTTTAGGCTTTTTTTTCGTGTCACCCTACTGTATAAAACTAAAAAAGAAATAAAAATTAAATAAGTGTTTATCTAAAACGTAATAAAGAAAAGATAGATATAAGAATCTTAATCTTTAGTAGTATAAAGACTTATCTTTATAGATTAAAAAGAAATAAAAGATAAATAACTCTATATAGATTTTAGAAAAATAAACGTAATTATAGATAAGAACTAATACCTCTTACTATATATAGATAAAATATAAGATAGACTATAAAACGCTAAAATCTTTATAAAACTAGATATCTAAAATACTTACTACTAGATTAGAATTAAAGAAGGTTATAAATAGAAAATAGTATTTAGAATATAGTATAGACTATTTAAATATATAGTTATACTATTTATATTAATAAATATACTAGTAGTATTTTAAGAAAGAATTAATATAGTTTTAGGAGAATACCTAGATATATTTATATTTATATACTTAGATAATATCTTTATATTTTTAGAAATAGAAGAGGAATATATATAATATATATAAAGTACTAGAAAAACTAGTAAAAAATAAGATATTTTTTAAGATAAGAAAATACAAATTCTATATTAAAGAGATAAACTTCTTTAGATTTATTATAGAACTAGGAAAAATAAAGATTAACTTAAATAAGATTTAAGTAATTTAAGAATAGCTAATACTAATAAACTTATAAGAAGTATAATAGTTTTATAGATTAGTAAACTTTTATAGAAAACTAATAGTAAAATAGTTTAAATTAATAGAACTATTAATAAAACTTATAAAGAAAGATACGCTATTTAAGTAGATAAAGGAATATAATAAAGTATTTAACTAGATTATATAAAAGTTTATAGAGAACCTAGTTATTAGAATATATAATCTAGAGTTACTAGTAATAGTAAAAATAGACGTATTAAACTTAGTCTATAGAATAGTACTAATATAAAAAAACTAAGCTATAAAATAAAAATACTTAGTTAAATACTTTTTAAAGAAAATAAAGCTAGTAGAGCTTAACTACCTAATTTATAATAAAGAAATACTAGTAATCTATAAAGTATTTAAATAATAGAGAGTATACTTATAAAGAATAAAATACTAAATAAAAGTCTATATAGACTATAAAAATCTTATAAAATTTATACTAAATAAGGATTTATTATAACGCTATATAAGATAGTAGAAGTTTTTATTAATATTTAACTTTAAAATTATATATACTAAGGGTAAAGATAATTAATTTATAAATACTTTAAGTAGAAGACTAGACTTATAAAAAGAAGTAAGTACTACTAGTATAGTTTTAATTAAGAATAAATATAGATATTTAGTCTTAAATATACTAAAAATAGCTATAATACTTAAAAGAAAAAGTAGTAAGCTAGATAAATAGATTTAAAAAATAATATAAGAAGTTTCTAAAGAAATAGAAAAACTTAAGATTTAAAATAGACTAGTATAAGCTTATAAGAAAATATATATCCTAGGAAAAATATAAAGAGAGTTTATAAGATAATTTTATAAATTACTAGTATATAGATACTAAGGAATTAAGAAAATACTAAATAGGCTCCTAAGAGATTACTATATTCTAAAAGTAAGATAACTAGTAAAAAAAGTACTATAAGATAATATAAAGTACTATAGAAATAAATATAATAGATATATACTCTATAAAATACTATAACTAGTTAAAGTTCTAGAATAACTTTAAAGAGTTATTATAATAGACTTTATTATAAAGTTACCTAAGTTAAAAGATTTAATATTAAGAATTAAGTATAATAAAATCCTAATAATAGTAAATAAGCTTATAAAGTATATATACTTTAGACTATATAAAGAAAAAAGTAGGATAGAAGCTACTATATACTAAGTTCTAGTAATAGTAGTTAGCTAATATAGCTTACTAGATAAAATTATTATAGATAGAGATATAAGATTTATATTAAAGTAATAAGAAATAATAATAGTATAATTAAGAGTTAAATATTTAATATTAATAGCGTATTATCTATAAATAGATAGATAATTAGAACGTATAAACTAGATAGTAGAATAATACTTAAGATACTATCTTAACTACAATTAGAATAACTAGGTATAGCTACTACTTATAGTATAGTTAGTATATAATAGCGTAAAGAATATAGTAATAAAAGTATTACTCTTTTTTATAAATTATAGATTTAACCCTAATATATATAGAATATTAAGAAATATAGAATCTTAGTCTCTAAAAAGAGAAAACTTTGCTAATAGACTTAAAGAGATATATAATTAACTAAGATAGGACGTAGAATTCCTATATAATTAAATAATAAAGTACTAAAATAAGAAATATAAAGAAAGACTTTAATTTAAAAAGAGAGAAAAAGTATAGTTAGTATAAAAAAACGTTAAAACTAAAAGATCTAGTCTAAAATTAGATTATATAAAAATTAGACTATATAAGATTAAAAAAAGAGTTATACTAGTTATATTTAAATTAAAGCTACTAAGTAAAATAAAGATATACCTAATATTTTATATAGTACTACTAGAAAAAGTACTATAAGAAGTAGAACTACTAGTATATAAAGTAGATATATATAGAGAATAAGAAGAATAAAAAGTTAAAGAAATCTTAGTATACTACTTCTATAATAGTAGGAACTACTACTTAGTAAAATAGATAAATACTAATAAAAGAAGATAACTATAAAAAGAAATATAGAAACTAGAAGATAACTTTAACTACTATAAGAAACTAAAAGACTTCTAAAGTTAAAATCTTCTAAACTACTTTATAGTAAACTAAGAAAATTCGCGATACTACTAATAGATAGAGAGATAATAGGAACGTTTAATAAGGTAGAAACTAGAGTAGCCTCTACTATATTATCTAAATCTAACTTAGCTTCTATTATATAAGACTATTTAGATAACTTAGTATTATTAGAAGCTTTTAACTTATAGAAACGCTTAATATAAGAATAAAGCTTTACTAGCTTATAAAGAGTTAACTTATACTTAGCTTTAGCTATAGTAAGCTATAATAATAATTTCTCTTAAGTTCTATTAATAGCTTACTCTATATAACTTAGTAGAGAGAGACTATATAGAGATTAAATACTTATACTCTATAAGAGAAATACATAAGAATATATACTTATATTAAATATTAGTAAGAATATATTTATTATAATATTTACTATCTTTTAAAGATATAAAATATAAGAGACCTAATAAAGTATAATAATAATAAAGAAATATTTTAACTTTATTATAAATAATATAAGCTATAAAAAGAAGTTTATTATACTAAGAGTAAGATAATATAGAGAGTAATAAAGAACTAATAATTAATAAAGATATAAGATAAATAACTTTAGCTCTAAGATAGATAAATAAGAACTTACTTAGAAAAGGAGATAGTATTATAACTATAATAAGAGAAAATTAGATAGAGCTAATTAGCTATAATATAGAGGATAATAATATAAATAATCTATAGGAAAATAAACTTTATTAGAAAACTAACTATAATAGAAATACGTAATAAATTCGTAAATTTATAATCTTAGTAAATATAAAGTTATAAAGTAGATACGTAATAAATTTATAAATTCGCGATCTTAGTAAATATAAAGTTATAAAGTACTAAGAAGGCTTAGGTATATAGTTAGTAGTAATATATATTATTAGGATAGTATTAGTAATTTAATTATTAACTACAAGTAATAATATATTAATATCGTAAGAATTATCCTATTATTTATAGCCTATTACTAATTACTATACAAGCTTTTATTATTACCTTCTAATCTACTAATACCTATAAAGGGTTACTATAGTTAATAATAAGAGACTTATTATAAGAATTCTATTTAAAATCTTTATAGACTACTATAACCTAAAATAGTTTATAGAAACTAAAGTATTAAACTATAAGTAGATTTAGGCCTACTTAAGCTTTATAAAGTTTAACTTTATTATCTATTACTACTTAAGTACTATAAACCTAGTAGATAGACTTTCTAGAAAGCTAAATTATATAGCTAAAGTAATAATATTAAAAAAGAAATATAATAAGGCCTTAATATAGCTAATATAAAGAATTCTTATAAGAGTTAAAAGAGCTATACTCTTTTAAGTAGCTATAGTAACGTGTAGTTAAAACGTAATAAAGTATAAAGAAGAAAAAGTAGCTTTTAAAAAGTTTTAAGAAGAAAAAAAGATATAACTACTAAAACTAAGAAACTTAAAAGAATAAAGTAATATAGACTAGAGTAAAAAAGCTATATCTAATAAATTAGAGGATAAATTAGCGTAAGATAGCTTAATTTAACTTAAAGTGTTACAGTAGTAACAAGGAAAACTAAGATAGAACTAATTAGTCTACGTATAGCTACTAACAAAGTATAGAAAGAGTAAGGTAACAACTTATAAGATAATAAGTTTAACTAGGAAGCTAACTATAACCTAAACACGTAACAAATTTATAAATTCGCGATCTTAGTAAATACAAAGTAATAAAGTAGCTAAGATATTATTACTATATAGTTAGTAGAGATACGTATTATTAGGATAGTATTAGCAATTTAATCCTTTAACTATAGAACGCTAATACAAGATAATTGCAAAACATCTTCTATTAATACTAGTTATTACTAATTACTTACACGAGCTTTACTATTAACTCCTAATCTACTAACACCCTAATAGCTACTAGTTGTCGACGTAGGTAGCCTATTATATAAAGAGTAACTAAAGAAGTAGAAACTTTTTATAATACTTAAAGAAAAAGTAAATATACTTAAAAAGTACTATAATAACTTTCTAGTAAGCTATTTTAGTATAAAAAAGACTTTAAAGAAGCTTTTAAGGCTATATACTTAGAAAAAAGTAAGAAAAGAAGTAATAGAGTACTATAATACTTACCTAAAGTACTAATAGTTAACTATAAAAAGATACTAACTTTATAAGCTAATATAACTCTTTTTACTACTAATAAGAGCTTAAATAAAAGTTATAATAGACTTTATTATAAAACTTTTTTTAAATAAATTAATAAGTATAATATAAGTAGTAAGCGAACTACCTAAGTAAGCAAAACGCCTACCTCTACTAAGACTACAACTCTCTAAACCTCTACTACTATATCTTAATAACCTAATCTTAAATTACTTTCCTATAAAGATAAGATAATCCTAGCTATACAAGTAATAAAATCTAACGCGTTGTTAAGTAAGTAACGCGCTACTTTAAACTACAATATTTTTTAAAGGACTCTCTATAATTAACGCGCTAGAACTACTTTATAACGTAATATCTACTTTAACTTAGTAAAGCTCTTAAAGTATAAAGAAGATATAATAATATAGTATATAAAGAAGCTTAATGCGTAAGGATTTACCTCTATACTTAGCTACGTATAGTATATAGCTAACTAACTACTAGCTACCTATAGTAGTAGTAAAGTTAGCAAGAAATAGGCTAGGAACCTAGTTTGCTAGAGGCTAGAGGTTAAATCTTAGATAACTTAGTAGCGCGATTACTAGAGAGTCCTATATAGTAATCTAGCTATTATTAGTTCCTAGTTTAACCTTATATATAATATTAAAGCTAAGTATAGTATTCTAGATAAAGATACCTATAACTTCGACAAGACTAGCTTCTAAATAGGCGTTAGAAAGTCTATTAAAGTAGTTACAGCGTCTAAGAGACGCTTTAAGCTAATTAGAGTCTAGCTAGGTAACTAAGAGTAGGTAACGTTAATTTTAGCAATTAGCGCTACTAGCTAGGTTATCCTACTTTTCCTAATCTTTAAGGCAAAGAACTACAACTAGGCCTAGTATTATAACTCTCCTAATTAGTAGATAAGTATTAGTAGTAATAGCTAGACTATAAATAAGCTTAGTCTTAAGTAGTTAAAACACTTTATCTAGTATACTAACGCCTATATAGTAAGTAGTTACTAGCTACTAATTATTAATAGCTATAAGAGCTATAAGTTACTTACTTTTTAAACCCTTTATAAAGAGAACAAGATTATTACTCTCTATATACCTCTTTACGCCTCCTATATCCTTTAGCTACTTAATATAGGTTGCTTTGCGCTATTAAAGTAGGTATATAAGTAGGAAGTTAGAGCCTTAGTAAACTATAGTATTAACTATATTAACAAAAGAGCCTTTCTTAATACCTTTAAGCTAGTATTTAAGAAGTTATTCTTAAAAGATAATATCTAATCTAGCTTTAGAGTAACTAGCTTAGTACTACTAGATTTAGAGGTAGTAATATTAAGGCTTAAAGTAAAGCCTTGTACGCTAACTCTACTACTAGTAGGGCCTACTACTTAGTAGCTAAAAATACTAAGTAACGCGTAAGAGTTAGAGGCTTAAACTACTCTAATATTAAAGTAGATAAGAGCCTATAAGAGCTTATTACCTAAATCTATTATTAAGATAGTGTTATAAGTTAAAAAGGGGTTAGTAATTAAGGTTTATACTAACACGTTACTTAAAGCTAGGATAGTTACGCTTAAGTAAGCTAACAACGCTACCTCTAAGTAAAAAAAGCGAAAGAAAAAGTAGCTTTAGAAGGGTAGTACCCTATCGTAGGTAGAGGCTAAAGATTTAATTACTTAGAGAGATGCTAAGGCTATAGCTATAGAAGAGAGGCGTAAAGAGAGGCGCTAAAATAGTAGTAGTAGAGGCGTTTAGCGCTATAAAACATGTAGTAAGATAGGATATAATAAGCGCACGTATAAGTAAGATAGAGTAGATATAGAGGAGTAATTTAAGCTACTTTGTACTATAATAGCTTATTATAGTGTTAAGTTATTTAAGTACAAAGTTGTAATAGTGTATAAGGTAAGTGTTTTACTTATCTAAGTAGTTTACTTACTACTTACGTTAGCCTATTATAGATTACTACACAAGCTTTTATTATTATCTCTTAATCTACTAGTAACTTATAAAGCTACTAGGAAGTTAACTCTAGCGAGCCTATTATACCTTACTAATTTAGTTATTACGAGAAGTAAAGCGTAAGTAGCGTATAGTCTAGCTAATATAATAGTAGAAAGTTTAACTAAATAAGTAGCTAAAGTACTTATAAGTAGCTATAAGTTAGATAATACTATATAGAAAGTAGTTAGAGAATATATAAATAACCTAATTTCTAAAAAAGAAGATATAAAAATAGTAATTAATACCTTAGAAACTTAAAACAAGAAACTCTAGGAATATACAAAGTAGAACAAGGCCTAAATTAAAGCTATTATTAAAGGACAAAACTAGATAGAACTAATTACGTAATGCCTAGAAATAAGTGCAACAAAGAAACTACTAAAGATACTAGTACTTAAGAAGTTTAATAGAATAAAGGAGAAACTAAGACCTTTTATAGCTTTAGTATAACTTTAGATAGATATATAAGCGCTATACTTTAATATAGAAGAAAAGAAAGTAATATATATTAGAATATACTTTAAAGAGGATATAATAAGATAGTTTAAACCTTACTAGATAGACTATACAATATATATACTAATAACCTAGAAGGTCGAAACTAAAGCTATCTTTAGAAGTTACAAATACTTTACTAAACAAATAAGAGTAGTATTTAGGGATATAGATATTACCTAATAAGTAGAAGAGAAGCTTAAAAGACTTATATAATAAAAGAGTATACCTAAGTATATATTATAGTTTAAATAACTATTATAGAATATAGAATAGAATAAATTAGCCCTAATATTATAATTTAAACAAGGATTAAACGAGAAAATCTAATATAAAATAATATATATAGAGAAACCTAGGATACTAGAAGCTCTAAAGTAATAAGTAATCTAAATTAACAATAATCTTTAAGAATAGAAGAAGAACAAGTATAGTAGCTAACTTAGAAACTAGGATACTAGAGACCCTATAATCCTTAACGCTAATAAGGATAGAAAAAAGAGGAAAAATAAAGACTTTACGTGTTTTAACTATAGTAAGAAAGGCTACTACGCGAAAGACTACTAATTATAGAAGAAAAAGGATATAGTATATTATAAATATAGAAAGCTAGAATACTTTGTAAAAGACTATAGAAGTAAAGACTATAAGAAAGATAAGAAAGTATAGTTAAAGACAACTAAAAAGAAGAAAGAAATACTATAAGTATAGGCTAAACTATAAGAGAAAGTAGCTAAAAGTAAAGAAATATAATATATAATACTCTATTAGACTTTTTATTATAAAGACGACTACTATATATACTTTTCTAGTAAGTAGGAAGTAGGATATTTCCTATAATAGAGAAATAAAGTAGTAGTAATAAAGGAAAGAATAAAAGCGTAGCTAGAAGAAATAGCGTACGTAATAGACCTACTAATAGAAGACTTAGAAAGAGAAGAAACCTAGATTCTATTAATCTAGGCTAAAGAACTAGTACTAGATAAAGAGACTACTATAGCTTCTTCTAAAAGACTATAAAGAAGTAAGAGATAAGCTAGTATAAAAAGTATAAAGTATACCTAGCTAGATATATATAGCTATAATAGCTATATAACTATAGCTATAGAAGAATAAAATAAAGAATAGAAATTTATTTAAATATACTTAATAGTTATAAGTATAGAAGAAGTATATAAAGACTAAAAAGAACGTAATCTTAAAGAAATAAAGTTTATACTATTTTAGGAATAGATAAAATAATATATAGTTATAGTAAGAAGAATACCTACTTAAAGAGAATAGTAGTTCTTTACATAAAAGACGTAATAGATTAATAAAGCCTATATACTAAGAGTACTAGTAGTATACTATATCCTAATAATAGATATACCTAGAAAAGATAGATACTAGGAAAGGGATAATAAAATAATAGACCTAAAATATCTAGTATATTTTAAAGTATTATAAATATTATACCTAAACAAGAATTGTATTATATATAGAAACCCTAAGGTAAATAATAGCGTATAGCCTATAAGAAAAAGAGGCTATAATTATACGAGAGTAATTCTAGTAAAAAATATCTAAGGATAAGAAATAATACTAGAAGATAGATACGTAGTAGTAAGACCTAGTCTAAAACTATCTAAGAAATGCGTCTAAAGAAGACTATAGTACAAATATATATATAATAAATATCTAAAATACAAAGAATATAAACTTAAAGTAAGGCTATAGCTCTAGAAAGATAGATAATTTATAAAATTACCTTAGTAAGAATAGCTAGAAGGTATAGGAGGCCTATATATTATAAAAATAGGTACTTACTAAGAAAAGAAAGTATAATTAATAATTAATAGTAGAGCTATAAAAAACTTTATATTAAAGAAGTTTATAGAAAGTTAAGGAATAAAGTATATAATAAAGAAATACCTTTAACAACTAAGTATAATTAAAGGAAAACTATTCTAGGAACCTATTAGGTTTAAGACAGTTCTCTCTACACTAGAACTAGAAGAGATAAAGATTAAGAATATAATTATAAATATAACAACAATTAATAATAAATAAGATATAATATTAGAAATACTATAGTTGTAGATAACTAACCTATATATTAATTAAAGAATAGGAAAAATTAGCTACTATAGAATAGATACGCTAAAGGCTAATATAAGCACCTATAAAGGAGAATTCCCTAAAGAATATAAGAAATAGGAAAAACAGCTTATAGAACCTAAAGAATACCTTCTAGAATATTAGCTATAAGATTTAGCGATAAACCTAAAAGAAGATAAAGACGTAAGATAGAGCCTAGTCTATAGAAAAATAGAAGAAGAATCTAAGATTAAATAAGCGTTTATTAAAAACGTACTAAAAAAGAAATAGATATAAGAATCTAAGTCCTTAGTAGTATATAGACTTATATTTATAGATAAAAAAAGAATAAGTAATAAAAGGCTCTACGTAGACTTTAGAAAAACTAACGTAATTATAAATAAGAACTAATACCTTTTACTATAAATAGACGTAATATAAGATAAGCTATAAAAAGCAAGAATCTTTATAAAACTAGATATCTAGAACGCCTACTACTAGATTAGAATTAAGAAAGGTAATAAATAGAAGATAGTGTTTAGAATACAATATAGACTATATAAATATCTAGTTATACTCTTTAGCTTAACAAACGCACTAGCAGCCTTCTAGGAAAGAATTAATATAGTACTAAGAGAGTACTTAGACGTATTTATATTTATATACTTAGACAATATCTTTATATTCTTAGAAATAGAGGAAGAACACGTATAATACGTATACAAGGTACTAAAGAAACTAGCTAAAAGTAAATTATTTCTTAAAATAAGAAAATATAAAAGAAATATAAAAGAAATAGACTTCCTTAGATTTATTATAGAACTAAGAAAAATTAAAATTAATCTAGAAAAGATTAAGTTAATTAATAAATAGCTAATACTAAGAAACCTAAAAGAGGTATAATAGTTTTATAGACTAGTAAACTTTTGTAGAAAGCTAATAATAAAATAGTCTAAAGATATAGAACCTATAATAAGACTTATAAAAAAAGATATACTATTTAAATAGATAAAGGAATATAATAAAGTATTTAATAAGATTAAAAAGAAGTTTATAGAGAACCTAGTTATTAGAATATATAACCTAGACCTACTAGTAATAGTAAAAATAGACGTATCTAATTTAGTCTATAGAATAGCACTAATATAAGAAGACCTAAAGACTAAGAAAGAATATTTAGTTAAATACTTCTCTAAGAAAATAAAAATAGTAGAACTTAACTACCTAATCTATAATAAAGAAATACTAGCAATCTATAAAGTATTTAAATAATAAAGAGTATACTTATAAGGAGTAAAGTACTAAATAAAAGTCTATATAGACTATAAGAATCTTATAGGATTTATAATAAATAAAGAACTATCTTAATAATATACAAGATAGTACAAGTTCTTATTAATATTTAACCTAGAAATTATATATATAAAAGGGAAGGACAATTAATTTATAGACGCTTTTAGTAAGAGACTAGATTTACAAAAAGAAGTAAACACTATAGGTATAGTTTTAGTATAAAATAGAGAAGGACACTTAGTCCTAAATATACCTAAAATAGCTGTAACACTTAAAAGAAAGAATAGCGAGCTAGACAAATAGATTTAGAAAATAACATAAGAAGTATCTAAAGAAATAGAGAAGCTAGAAATCTAAGAGGGGCTTGTACTAGCTTATAAAAGAATATATATCCTAAAGAAGATTTAAAGAGAATTTATACAACAATTCTATAAATTACTAGTATATAGTTACTAAGGAATTAAAAAAATATTAGATAGACTACTATAAGACTATTATATTCTAAAAGTAAGATAACTAGTAATAGAAGTACTACGAGACTATATAGAATACTAAAGAAATAAGTATAATAGATATATACTATATAGAATACTATAACTAGTAGAAGTACTAAAATAACTATAAGGAGTTATTATAATAGACTTTATTACGAAATTACCTAAGTCTAAAGATCTAATATTAAGAGTCGAGTATAATAGAATCCTAATAATAGTAGATAAGCTTATAAAGTATTTATACTTTAGACTATATAAGGAAAAAAGTAGGATAGAAGTTACTATATATCAGGTTCTAGGAACTATAATTAGTTAATATAGACTACTAGATAAGATTATTATAGATAGAGATATAAGATTTATATTAAAACTATAGAGAACAATAATAGTACAATTAGGAATATAACACGTAATATTAATAGTATATTATCTATAGATAGATAGATAATTAGAATAAATAAATTAGATAGTAGAATAGTACTTAAGATACTACCTTAACTATAACTAGAACAACTAGGTATAATTACTACCTATAGTACAACTAGTATACAATAGTATAAAGAACGTAGTAATAAGAGTATTACCTTTCTTTATAAACTATAGATTTAACCCTAACGTATATAGAATACTAAGAACTAAAGTATCTTAGTCTCTAAGAAGAAAAAACTTTACTAAAAGACTTAAGGATATATATAATTAATTAAGATAGGACGTAAAGTTCTTATACAATTAGATAGTAAAGTACTATAATAAAAAATACAAGGAAGGACCCTAATTTAGAAAGGGAGAAAAAGTATAGTTAGTTAGGAAAAATGTAAAGAGTAAATAACTAAGCTTAAAATTAGATTACGTTAAAATAAGACTATATAAAGTTAAGAAAGAAGTTATACTAGTTATATTTAAACTAAAGTTACTAAGTAAGATAAGGATATACCTAACCTTCTATATAGTACTACTTAAGATAGTACTATAAAACGTAGAACTACTAGTATATAAAGTAGATACGTATAGAGAATAAGAAGAATAGGAAGTTAAAGAAATCCTAGTATACTAGTTCTATAATAGTAAGAACTACTACTTAGTAAAATAGATAGGAATAGACGAGAAAGGGTAACTATAGGAAGAAACATAGGAACTAGAGGATAATCTTAATTACTTTAAGAAACTAGAAGAGTTCTAAAGTTAAAACCCCCTAGAACGCCTAGTAGTAAATTAAGAAAACTAGTAATACTACTACTAGATAGAGAGGCGATAGGAGCGCCTAATACAACAAGAGCTAGAGTAGCCTCTACTATATTATCTAAGTCTAACTTAGCTTCTAAGGTATAAGACTATTTAGACAACTTAGCGTTATTATAAGCCTTTATCCTATAAAGATACTTAATATAGGAATAAAGCTCTACTAGCTTATAAAGAGTTAACTTATACTTAGCTTTAGCTATAGTAAGCTATAATAATAATTGCGCTTAAGCCCTATTAATAGCTCGCCCTATATAACTTAGTAGAAGGAGACTATATAGAAATTAAATACTTATACTCTATAAGTAAAACCTTAGAAGAAATATACTTATACTATATATTAGTAAGAATATACTTGTTGTAATATTTACTATTATTTAAAGATATAAGACAAGTAAGACCTAGCTCTATATAATAATAATAAGGAAATATCTTAACTCTATTATAAATAATACAAGCTATAAGAAAGAGTTTATTACGTTAGGAGTAAGATAGTATAGGGAGTAATAAGGAACTAGAGATTAACAAAGAAATAGGATTAATAACTTTAGCCTTAGTATAGAGAAATAAAGGACTGCGTAGAAGAGGGAATAGTATTATAGTAGTAATAAGAGAAACTAAGATAGAACTAATTAGTCTACGCTTAGCTATATATAAAGTATAGAGTAAGTAAAGTAATAACTTATAAGATAATAAGCTTAATTAGGTAACTAACTATAATTAGGATACGTAATAAATTTATAAATTTACAATCTTAGTAAATATAAAGTTATAAAGCTATTATATAACAAATTTATAAATTTACAATCTTAGTAAATATAAAGTAGTAAAGTTGCTAAGACTATATTACTATATAGCTAGTAAAGAATGCGTATTATTAGGATAGTATTAGTAATTTAATTATTAACTACGAGCGATAATACTAAGATAGTTGTAAAATATCTTCTATTGTTTATAGCCTATTATAGATTACTACACGAGCTTTTATTATTATCTCTTAATCTACTAACAACTTATAAGGCTACTAGGAAGTTAACCCTAGTAAGCCTATTATACTTATTAGTAAACTAGATATTATAAGATAAGTATAAGATTATTAAGGTAGTCTTAGATTTTATTAAGAGGTACTTTATATATTATTTAGTATTCTATTACTTCTACTAGTCTAAGCTAATTTAAGAAGCTTTCTTATTTATTTATTAGTAAGACTTTTATAAAGCTATCTACTATTATCTCTATTAATAGAGTATATTCTACTTTAATTTAGCTAGTAGAGACCTTTTATCTTAGCTAATAATTATAGATATTAACGTACTAAAGCTTAGTTTATAGCTTAGCTAGTTCTTTAGTAATAAGCTAGATTATTTAAGTATTATTACACTAGATAGTAACGTAATTTATAGAGAGTTTAACGTATAGTTTATTAAGTAGTTTTAATATAAATATAGCTTCTTTAGCTACTTATAATAAGGCTAGTAATTTAGCTTTAGTTATAGAAGTAGTAACTATATCTTACTTATTTACTCTCTATATAATAAGCCTATTAAAGAGTTTAATTATATAGCCTTAAAAGCTTTTTTAATCTATAGTATTATTAGTAAAGGAAGTATTACTAGTAACTTATAATAAGTTACTACTACCTAGCTAGAGTACTTTTAATCTTATATAAGAGAGGTATATAAGTACTTAATTAGTAGCTTTATAGTAAGTAGTACTTAGGTTTATAAGAAATTAAGCTAGTTATAATATTATAAAAGCTATATCTAGCTAGGTAGTTATAGCTATAAATAGAAGTAAGCTAATTTTACGTTAATATTTATTAATCTTAGATAGTATAGCCTAGCTAGTATAGGCCTTAAGTTTAGTAGTAGCTATAGGTATATTATAATAGACGTATAATTTATCTATAAGCTAACTTATCTTATTAATATATACTACCTATAGTAGTTAAATTATATATTACTTTCTATCTTAAGTTACTTTAATACTAAGAAACTATTAGAAATCTATTCTTCTAGTAATAGTATACTTCTCTTTTAGAAGATTAGTTACTTACTATACTTCTTTAGTCTTCTACTTGTTATATACAATAATAATATTATCTACGTAGAAGAAAATAATAATTCTATTTTTAACTATATAGTATAGTTTATATAGTACTATTTAAAAGCTTATAGCTTTAAGTATAGCTATAAATTCTCTCTACTATAGGAGAGGTAAGATCTAGAGACTATATAGGGCCTTTTAGACTCTAAGGATTATACCTTTCTTTTAGTATCTCCTTAGTATTTTTATATAGATCTCTTAGTCTATTACTATATAAATAAAGGCGTTAGTTACGTTATACTATTTTAGTTTAAGATTATATTTAGTAGTAATAGCTATAAGTATCTAAAAGAATTAGCTAGCTAGTATTATAGTATAAGTCTCTTATACTATAACGTTTTATTACTAGTCTCTTTATATAATAAGTTAAGCTTTATATTTAATAAATTAATAATATTTATTAAGCTTATATATATATACCTATATATAGTCTAGTATCTACTAGCTAAAATACTAGATAGGTTTAGCTAGTACTTTAGTCTATAATTTTATCTAGTAGTAACTAGTTAGGTAGACTTACTTAGCTTTCTTAAATAGTTTACTTATTAGATAGCTATCTAGGTTTATTTAGTATAAGAGTAATAATAGAAGTTAATTATAGTAAAGCTTTAGTCCTTTTATAAGTATCTTTTTTATCTTAGCTTTATCTACTAGCTTTCTTTAATACTTTCTAAAGTTACTTACCTAAGTACTAGCTATAAAAGCTACTACTTATAGTATAGTTTTAGATAAGCTATAGTTATTATATACTATTAGCTCTAGTTAATCTCTAGTTATTAAACTAGCTAGTAGTGCTACTAGAAGTAGAGATAGTAGAGAAGTTAGATAGTAGTCTATAATCTTCCTTCTATAGTAGTAGCTATATAGATCTACTTTGTTATTATTTATAGATATATCTAATTTAGTATTATCTTTATAGAAAGACTCTATTTCTAGCTTATATAATAGTACTAGGAGTTTAATTATTTTAATATATATTATAATTTCTTTAAGTATTTAATATATAAGATTATCTATTAGATCCTCTATTTTACTATTAAAGATTATTTACTTATTAAAGATTATATCTTATATACTTATTACCTTAGCTATAGATAGTACCTAGATCTAGTAGATATTTAATAACTAGTATCTTACTAAGTAACTAATCTAAGCTTTTAGATTAAGTTATTATAGCTTTAATTTACTATAATACGTATTATTAGTTATTATAAAGGCTTTATAACTATATACTTTTAAGTAAGCTAGGCTTAGCTTTCTTAGTAATACTATAATTTCTTAGTTCTTAGCTACTTTTATAAAAAATACTTTATATAGTATCTTCTTGTTATTTAAGTAACTTAGTATTTAATTATATAAGTAAACTCTAGCTTATATAATTTTAGGCTAAAGTTCTTATAGTAAATTTGCGTTAAGTTATATAGTATATACTTTCTCCTTATTAATTTTTCTAGTATGCTTAGCTCTTCTATTCTAGGCTTAAGTATCTAGAGCTAAAGGTTTAATAGTAATACCTTATAAGTTTAACTAGTACTAAACTTCTAGTTTTACTATTGTAATCTTGTTATTAGTTTTAATTACTTTAACTAAGATACTATACTAATTTTTTAAGAAGAAGATTAAGTTTAATAGTACTTTAATAATTAATTTAGCTAACTAGTTATTAGTAAGGTAGAAGTCCTACTATAGTTTTAAGTACTTATTAGTAATAAGTATTTAGCTTTTCTCTTTAGTAATACTTTATACTTTATATAAGTAGAAGTTAATAAAGAGTGTTTTTCTTAGTCTTTTATAACTAATTCTTAGTATATAGCTAATTTACTACTTTATTTTAGCTTTACTATATATATTATACTAGACTATAGATACTTTTTTTATACGTACTTCTTAAGCTTACTAGATAAAGTATTTAATTATAGCTAGTCCTAGATAGCTAAGTCTCTTATACTATAGTAGTACTAGTACTCTAATAGTCTAAAGTTTATAGGTATAGTACGCTACTTAGTATATAAGATTATATAATAAATAATACTTAAGTACTTATTAACTATAGATCTTAGTAAAGTATCTAATTATTTATTTATTAGGCTTATTTAGAGTTATTAGCTTAGATTAAGTATTCTACTATATTCCTCTCTACTAGATTAGCTAGAAAGAAACTAGGTTATAAAAAATATCTAGGTATATAGCTATATTATATAGAACTAGTTTATTTTCTATTAACTAGTTTTTTAGTATAAGGGTAAGAGATCTATATCCTTTTACTTATATCTTTAACTTACTTACTTATATATAATTATTTAGCCTTAATAGATAATAGTTATATATACAAGTTAGGTTGTTTATAATATAGTAAGTTAAACTAAAGTCTAAGATAATAGAATTCTAGAGAGAATAAGTATTATAGGTATTCTTTATAGTTTTAGTAATAAAAGTACTCTTAATACTTAATATTTACTAGTCTTCTAGTTAATCTTCTTTATAGATTTTAGTAATCTAAAGTAACTTAGTATATAGTTCTATATAAAGCTTTATTTAATACTTTAACTATCTTCTTATTAGTCTTTATAAGGTTATATCGTACTTATATTTATAATTAATAAGCTCTTTTAGAGTCTTACTTAGAGTCTACTAATCTAGTACTTTATTAAGATTAATATAGTAGTAATTACTAAGTTTATAAAGTCTTTTATAAGCTAAGTATTATTTACTTATTGTTTTTTAACTTATTATTTAGTTAATATTAGTATTACTACTAGTAGTATAAAGTAAAGTATTATCTACTATAAAAGTAGCTTTATACCTTTTTATATTTAGGAGATAGTATACTACTTTAAATAATCTAACAGCTTTTTAGCTACTAGATTTAGGTGTTTATAACGCTGTTTTTAGCTACTAACTTGCTGCGAAACCTCTCTAAAACGCATCTAAGAGTTTAGACGTATGTACCTTTTAGATTACCTTTTTTAGATAAGCTCCCCTTAGACAATCTCTTTAAAAACGAGGTAGTCTCTATGTAAAAACAAGAACCTATTTCTAGTCCCTTTAACCTTGCGCGCCCTCCTAAGCGCTAGCATCGCCGTTATTATGTTAGTAGAAGGTAAGATCGTATAACCTAAGTAGTAGTAGTAGTAGCTATATATTTTTAGGCTACATCCTCTCCCTTTTTTATAGCTTACTCTATTTACCCTTTGCTTTAAAATCTATCTTATTGTGTAAACTAGTAGCACGACTTATATCTACCCTATCTATTACTCTTTCTACTCTACTACGCTACTATTAGTATTATTACGCTATGTATTAACTTTATTAGGCTAACAATGCTTCTAATAACGAGAGCGAATATATAGACTCTAATTAATCTAATATAGACAATAGTAATAAGTCTACAATAGACCTATCTAATACTAATATATATACTAACAAAGAAGAAGAGGATTACAAAGAAAAGACACTAGATATAGATATAGACAATATAGCGTATCTTAGTAAAGAGCACTCCTCTAACTACTATCTTTAATAATTAGAAGTATTTAATAAAGAAGAGTACGTAAGATAAGATTACAAAGATAGTAGTACTTACTTACTTAACTATATAGAAGATTAGTAGAACTAGTAAGTTTTA
The DNA here is from genome assembly GCA_028456385.1 of Ophiosphaerella korrae. Taxonomy (NCBI): domain Eukaryota; kingdom Fungi; phylum Ascomycota; class Dothideomycetes; order Pleosporales; family Phaeosphaeriaceae; genus Ophiosphaerella; species Ophiosphaerella korrae. The sequence goes on along the minus strand of JALNQF010000460.1, from coordinate 9,981 downwards.
AGTTTTAAGTTTTATGCTTTTTTATAACTTAGATATAGTACCTAGAAACTCTTACTAATATAGTATAGGTGTTAGGCTTTTATAAAGAAGCTTACTCTTTATTCTTTTATAACTATCTCTATCTAGACCCTATATACTTTTTTTAACTAGCTACTTAATTAGCGCTATAGTAAAAGGGAAGAGAAACGTTAAAGAAAGAAACTTCGAGGAACTAAGTACGCTAGCTTACTTAGGATATACTAGAAGGTTTTCTAGCTAGTATACAAAAGAGCGACTAGTACTAGGCTAGATAGTAAGCTAAACTATAGCATGTATAAAGTATAAGTAAGCTACATTTCTACTAGTGTTTGTATACTAAGTATAATACTCTTTTACTTTAGGTATTAAGAAAGCTAGTAAAAAAACATAGTCTTTAAAAGATAGGTTAGGACAAGGCCTATATATACGTAGAGGATCTAACTCTCGTGTTATAAACAAATCTAGTAATAACTAAGAAAAAATATATCTATAGACACTATTATATACAAGCCTAACTCTATCTATAGCTTAGTAGGTTTACAGCGAATTAACTATAGGCTCTTCTTAGGCTCTACTATTAGTATATCTAGGTTACTTTATAGTAAGATCTAGAGGGTAGGCCTTATTAAGTACTATTAGAATTTACATTTAAATTTACGAAGGAGTTTCTTAGCGTTAAAGATTTATAAGTCCTTAATTCCTTTCTACTCTACTTATTAAAGTCTCTCTTAGTTTAGTAATACTATTAATATAAATATAAGGAATACCTTCTCTCTCTCTAAGATTATATATAATAAGACTCTTATCTTTAGTCCTTATATATTTTTCTTTAGAGTCTTTTTCTATAATTAGGCATTTACAGTATATAACTTAATATTACTATAGTAGTTAAGTAAGCTCTATATTAAGCTAGGTTATAATAAGTTACTGTTACGCCTAAATAGAAAACTTAACAATATACCTCTCTTCTAGAAAGCTATTAAGACTTAGGATAGTTAGATAATATCTTCTAATAAACCTCTCCTATACTCTACTCTACTACCTTAGATAAAATTACTTAGATAAATTATAGGTTTTGCACAAGTTACTTACCTTTACTTACTAAGGTATACTAGAAAGAAAGCCTTTAATAAGAATAGTAGGCTCTATAATCTACTTAAATAGAATATTACGTTAACCTATTCTCTAGAGAATATTAGTAAGGTAATATAGAACCTTATAATAGGATATGCTAGTATAACAACTTTCTTAAAGTACTACCTCTTACAACGTATTATAGTAGACACGCAAGCTATTATATAAAGTACTTAACCTTAGGAGTTACTAATACAGGCGGCTTATACCTTAAGTTGCTTAGTTAATCCTTGTTACCTATAATAGCTTACACTAGAACAATCTATATTAGTAAATAATTACCTAAGCGTTTATACTTTACTAAATTAGTAAGAATAATTTAAACGTACTTACAAACGTCTAATAAAGTATCTAAAGTTTAAGGACTTTAGCTATAGAATAACCTAGGAGAGGTAATATTAGCAATATACTCTTCTTAAAGATATAAAAGTATAATAAGAGTTTAAATAGCCTATGCGTAACGTTAAGTAGTAGCTTAATAGCGCTAGAGTTAAAGATAACGTAGAAGTAGTCTACAACGCTATATCTTTAGCGCAAAAGGAACTAGTAGACTTAGTTATATTATAGCCTAGTACTACTATAGATAAAGAGATGCGTAGGCGTAATAAAGCTATTGCTACTGTTACTTAGTATTATAAGATTAAAGAAAGGAGAATACGCTACCTCTAACTCTAAAAATTAAGTTCCTCTAGTACGCCTCTATATAAAGTAGAAGATTTTCCTCTAGTAGATCCTAAAGAAGTAGCCCTAGAAGCTACTAAGGTATCTATATATAGTAAGACTAGACTAAGAGTATATTTTACTTACTTAGGAAACGAAAATTTACTAGTATAAGACTGCACGTACTTATTTTAGACTCTAGGCAATCTTAGTAAGTACTTTAAGAGGAAGTACGTAGTAAACTTTAAAGAATAGCAAATTAGATATAACCTTTACTAGGTTAATCTAGATAATAAGATATACTAGTAACGATATACTTATAATATCTATAGTATAGTTTTATAATATATAATCTAAAGTTATTTATAGGTATAACGCGCGTATATTAGTCTAAGTATAATTAGGAAGAGCTCTATAGTACTAAATAAGATATAGCTATTATAATAATTAAATATATAATTAATAAGTAACTTATTAACTATAAATTACTACGATTTATTAATTAGTATTTTACGAATTACCTAAAAATCCCTTATATATATACGTACTTCTTTAGAAGGACCTAAGCTATACTTATGCAATTTGTAATATATAGTTATATTAGAGAATTCTTACTTTAAGGCTAGTATAACTAGTACCTAACTTTTAAGAGCTAGTGCTAGTTAGGCTAGTATATTTTAGTATAAAGAGCTTTTGCGCGTTTTTTTTTAGAGGGCCTATAGTTTCTATAGGCTTAGGTAAGTATAGTAACTAATTAAGTAAACTAGTAAAGCGAGCTAGAGAGGTAGGGCTATAGAGGAGGAAAGTAGAAGAGATAACCTTTATATTGTAGCGGCGCTGCAACTAATAATATAAATACGACGTAAACGTATAGTATCTAAGTTAAATAAACTATAAATCTTTATAACTAAACTACTAGGAGCGCTAAGAAGAATAAGATTAAGACCTATAGTAGAAACTAAGCAAGACGATACGAGACTATGTAGTAAGAACGTACCCCTAGATATCTAGAGATTAGTAAACAAGATTAAAGTAAATAATACTACTTAGTTAAAGTAGCTCTTAGAATAGTTAGTAGTTACAAAAGTAGAAAATAAAGTATAGAAAAAGGACTTCTTAGAAGTAGTTAAGGAAATCTATAAAGACCTAATAGAGAAGATTATAAGAGTAGAAGAGTAAACGTATATAGCTAAAGGAAGAGCTAAGTAAGCTAAGGAATAGTTAAAAGAGATTCTAGGGGAATTAAAAAAACTAAAGACATACGTAGTAGTAGCTCGATTAGAAAAAACTACTATAATAGGAGTACCTAGACTAGTAGATAGAGGTTTACCCTCGCTAGAGGAGGGTAGGGAAACGCTCCTAGGTATAAACCTCGACCTATTACGTACAAGAAAGAAGTTTAATATCTATAATACTATAGAAGTAAAAACACGAGTTTAAAACGCACTAGTAGCGTATAAGGAAATAAGAAATATTATAGTCTAAAGAATATTACAATTATTAAAAGATAGCTAATAAGTTAGAGTTATCCTTAGAAGTAAAGAAGAAGCTAGACTCGCTAGGGGCTACTATAGATAGATAGAAACTTACTTCCTAAGAAGCTAACTACAAGGTAAATAGTAGTATCTAATTAAAGTAGACTATATAGACAAACTAAAGATTATAGATAAAACGTAAATATTACTTAGACTAGAAGCTTAGAAGATAATTAAGGAAGAGAATAGAGGAGTAACAATTACTAAAATAAAGTAGCTAGGTAAACTAAACCTAGACAAAATATATAGGTCGCTAGTTATCTACTTAGTAATAAAAGAGGACGCTAATAAACTACTTAGCTAAAAGATAATAGAGATAGGGGGAGAAGTAGCATACCTAATAAGATTTAAACGAAGGTAATACCTTATAAGATGCTATAAGTACCTTAAATATAGTAGTTACTAGATAAACTATTATACTAGAGAAACAAGATATAGCAAGTACGCTAAATAGGGCTATAGCAATAAAGAATAATTTCTTATAACTAGTAAGCGCTATCTATATCTCTTATTCTAGAACTTTAGCGAACTTTTAGGATAATTATATTTCTCTTGTCTATTTTTCTATCTATTGCTTAAACGCGGATCTATCGTAGTTAGTAGGCTCTAAGTACCTATAACGCTAGGTAGAAAAAGAAAGTACTAAAGCTAAGAGGTGTATAGTAAGCGCAGTAGTTATTTTATATACCTAACACCCCTATACTTAAGTCTAAGTATACTATCTATTATTCTCTACTAGAAGTTAGTAAGCTACAGCTTTACACGCTTAATCCTCTAACTTATTATCTTTATTACCTATAAGCTAAACGTAGTTAGTCCTAAACTATCTTTAGTAAAGATACTTAGTAAGAAGAGGAGCTTAATTATTAGATAATATATACTAGTAAACGCTAGGTATATGCGGCGACTAGTTAATAAGGCGCTATTAACTACCTTAGAGGTTCTTATAGAGACTAAAGTAGACGTTTCTTTACGTTAGGTTAGTACTATAAATAAAGAAGTAGTAAGAGAGGCTACTTACTATTAAAGAGGTAGTGCTCGCTATCTTAATAGCTATAGATAGTAGCTAGCTAGATAACAATATTATCCTATAGTAGACTCGCCTATATACTATAGGCCGCGTCTAAGAGACGAACCTAGAAGGTATGTTATAAGGTTGTCTGCACTAGGAGCCTATTAACAATTACTTAGACTACTACAATATTAAGAGAGTAATTCTACTACTATACTATACTTATATAGACACTCGCGCTATTAGCTTTAGTAGACTTAGTATAATAAGTAAAGAGCTATATAGTGTTTAAGTCTCTATAGAGCTAAAAGCGCTAGTAATAACACTAGAGGTATATATTACTAAAGCTAGTATTACTAAGACTATCTTAGTGCTAGGCATTAGTATAATGCTCTAAGGCTACGCTAGTAGTAGTATTAGTAAGGGAAGTATTAGAAGATAGGAAAATATAGACTTTAGATAGCTAGAGCTACTACAAGAGCATTTAGTATAGTTAGAAGAGTGTTAAGGGTATCTAGTAGGTAGATATACGCGATAAATTAAATTAGATAATTACTTATAAAGCTAGCACGAGTGCTATTAGCGTCTAGTAGATAGAGAGACATTCTAGTAAAGGATTAGAGTTAAGAGTAGTGCTAGGTAGACTAAGGGATAAGTAATATAAGGTAGGAGAGTTAGTAAGTAAGAGCTATTTACTCTTACTATTTGCTCTTGCTATCGCCCTACTTATAGTTAGCTTAGCAATTAATAATACTAATTACAGTATATAGTATGTAGATTAAAGTGCTATCTTCTACTAGTATTAAAACTCCTAACTAAGCTCTCTACGCGTAATATATAAACTTATAGAGTTTTTCTACTACTTAGAACTACTATAATAGTAAGTTATATACGTTCTTTTTTAAGGCTCTTCTATAGTAATACTAGTATACTTAAAATAGCTTTTTATACTATCTTGTCTTGTACTTACTACGTTAATATACTACCTAAGAAATACTTTAAATCTTTACCTAGGCGCTCCTTTATACATACTCTAGTTCTTCTAGATAAACGCTTTTAGCTCTGCAAAGAACTCTTTAATTAAGTTAAAGTAAGACGAGTATACTAATAGATACTAAAGTATAATACTAGCTTCTTTATATATTACCTATAGTCGCGTAAGAAACTATACGTAATAATAGGATTAAAATAGCTTATTAAAAGCTAAAAATTCTAGTACTATCTATAGGTATTCTTTAATATTTAGCTAAAAAGTTAGAGTATTACTTTGTTTTAGGAAATTTTAAGGAGGTTTTAAAGATAGCCTTAGTATACTTATTTCCTAGACCTATAGTACTCTACTTATACTAGATACTATAGTAAGATAGCGTTTAGTGTTATATAACATTAATCGCTTAGTAAGTTATATAACGTGCTTAGTGCTTAGTAGGGGCTAAGCGTAGTATAGTTATAATATATTTTAGCACGTAGACTATCGCTATATAGGGGGAAATAAAAGTAGATTAGAAGGCTTGTCTTAATAGTACGTGCCTAAAGTAATTCTACTTAGCGTTATTCTTTACTTTTCCTCTCTTCTCTCTTCTATATTCTTACGCAATCTTCCTTTATTATCTTTATCTAATTACTATCTAAAGTTTATACGCTCTTCCTAGATTTATATAGCGCGCTACATCCCTATATAGTAAACTAGAACTCTAAATTAATATCTCTACGCTTATATCTAGTCTTTTATTTAAGCTAGGATACCTACTTAGAGTTTCTAGTAGGTAGTAGTTTTACCTTAGCTCTTTTTAACTACTTACTTATAGTCTATAGCCTTAGGAAATTTGTACTTATACGCTACGTACCTCCTACTCTAATTATCTATACTACTCTTAGCTTTATAGCCTAGGTCTATAGGTTCCTATTACGCCTACCTTACTACTTTAGAAGTCTACCTACAATCTCTAATAGCAAGTAACAATACCTATATTCTCTTTAAGCTATTAATTAACAAGAATACCTTAGTAATAGAAAACCCCTTACCTTTCTTTATACTACGTCCTTCTAGTAAGGATATTATATAGGTAGTAGTCTTACGCAGTTCTAAAGACTCTAGTTAAAAGGTTATTAAGATTAGCTTAAATATAGTAGCAAAACTTAGATTAGACTTATATATAGTAGAAGTAGAAAGTATAATATTTATCTATAACTATACTTCTATCCTAGTACTAAAGGTACTAGATACTTATAAAGAGAGAAGGTACTAAAATATTCTTATAGAATTTGTTAAGGGTAAAATACTAGAGGAAGTCTAAGAGAGGCTTTTATCTAGTAAACAAAGTGTTATATTAGATAAGCTAGGGAATTATATTTATTAACTACGTTAGATTAAGTATCCTAAAAGTACGCTAATAAGCTTAATTACTAGTAGTCCTATAATTAATAGGCGTTAACTTAGTTCTACTAGTAGCAGACCTTTTAAGTTAGAAGTATACTTTAATAAATAGTAACTTACGCAACTCTATAAAGAAACCCTACTATTATACTATAATATATTTACTACTCTCTACAAGATAGACTACAAAATCGTTTTTAGCTATAGTAACTTCGCCTTTTATAATATTATAGTCTAAGAGGGCTGTATTACTATAATTATTAATTAGGAATATTTAAGGTAGTACCCTAAATATTAGGATTACTATAAGACCTACTCTTTTTTATTAGGGATAGATAAACTATATACCTATTGTAAAAAGATCTTTTAGAAACAGTACTATAGCGAGTATTTTATAGACGAGTAGTTTACCTAAGAAGTTAAGTATAGTAGATTCTAGAATTTTCTAATTTTAATTATAGTTAGGTAGTATAAGCTATACGTATAAAGAGATAAGTATAGGGCTTAGCTACTTAGGCTATAGAATTATATTAAATCTATTACAAATACAGTATATTTTATATATAAACTTAATAGGCTTAGTATAGTATATAGCTACTCTAAGCCTTAAGGACTGCCTCGCAACGCTCTCTTATATTTAAGTAATACTTCTAAATCTTATAAGGCTCTATCCTCTCCTATTCCTCTTTAATTATATAAATAGGGTCTTCTTTTAGTATTAGGAACTTCTTCTAAACTCTATATTTTAGGAGCCTCTATACATTCTTAATTAGATTTAAGTCTAGTAAGTTAGCTAGCTACTAGAGTAGTCTAATTACTTACTTATAAAGAGCTTACTTTATTATATAAGCTATATAAGATAATACTTTATCCTATATAAGAGAGTATTAGATATACCTATACAAAAGATCTTATACTCTTACTTAAAGGTTTAAATAAGAGGTAAGATATAAGTAATATATAAGGTAGAGTAAATATTCCTAATCTTCCCTCTCCTAAATAAAAAGAGGTCCCTTTAAGCTGTCCCCTTTTATTATTAGATTTAATATCAGATATAATGTATATAAAACTAATATAATATAATTTATTAAATTAATTAATTGTATTAAGTTATCTAAACCAATTAATTCTTCTATTAAGTTAAACTAGCGTTAACTCTAGTCTATGTACTTGCCTTACGTTAAGGCTTAGTAAGTTTTAGGATTTTAGTAATATATTAGTTCTACGCTATTTAGTTATAGCTAGTAGTATTATATCTAACACTTATATAAGCCTAGATATAGATACCTAAGTAGTTTTTAAACTTTAGGACGCAACAGGCTATAAGAAACTTCTCTTTAGGCCTACGTGTAACGTATACTTTTCTTCTCCTTACCCTAAATAAGGCCTTATTAGACTAAATTACTCTCTTCTACGCCTCTTAAGTTTATTATATAGTAAGCTTAGCCTAGAATATTTAATTATTAATATACTTTTAGGTAAGAAAAGGCTTCTCTATAGCTATATAACAATAATATTCTCTTTTAGTAAAGGCTTTTATAAGTGTAACATCCCCTCTCTATATAAAGGAAAACTTACTATATAAGAAAATATTTACTTTCTTAATACTTAGTTTCTTTACCTTATAGTATTACTTTTCTTATTAAAGATTTATTATTCTTTAAGATAATCTCCCTTAGATTGTACTTTGCAATAGGAAAAATATATATACGTTTCTTACTATTAATCGTTTTTTACAAGAAGTATCTATAGCTAATATAGTAGTAACGTCTTTCCTAATTAAGGCTCTACTAATACTTGTAATACCTATAATAGTAGAGGCCTTAACGTAGCTAACTAACTTAATTAGATAGGATACCTATATAGCTATATCTAATAAGGTAAGTAGATAACATCTATAGAGGTATATATAAAAGCTTGTAAGTACTACTAAAATATCTTTTACTAAATAAAGCCTTCTTTAAGACTATAACTAACTCTTATATAATATTAATAATAAAGTAAAAGTAAAGCGTTTAACGTAGTCGCTAGTTCTAGAGAAAGCGAAAGTAATAGAATAAGAGGACCTAGAAAGGGTTCGTATAGAACGCGTAGCAAAGGATTAAGCTACTACTAAGAAAGGTAAAGTAAAGCGTAGTTGTAAGTGTAAAGTATCTATACAAGAAGTAGATAGTAATATTAAGAGTAAAGATAAAAGCGAGGCTAGTGCGTAGGACTAAGGCTTATTAGTGTCTAATTTAATAGATAAAAAGATAGTAAAGAGGAACTGTATATAATAGTTGCTACTATAGGTAGAGCTAATACTATTACCTTAGAGGGCTCTAGTAGCGCTAATATATTAGGGGAATATTATTTATATACTTTTAATAACCTACTTAAACTTTATCTTATAAGGTAATAATTAGTAACTAAGGTTAGTATAGCCTTAAAGTTTATAGTTAAAAGTAGAGCTTACTAGATAAAAAATATATATTATAGCAAATAATTACGTTAGTAATATATAATTATTAAAAGCGTGTCAAAAGTAGTAATAGCGTTAGATAGAAGTACTAACTAGAAATAGTAAAGTTACATAATCTTCTACGCTATAGTAGCTATAAAGTTAAGGTAACTTAACTACTTAGAGTTAAGGCTCTTAGAGTTAAATAGGATATCTCTAAGCATATTAGTAGCTATAAGGGCCTTATACTATTGCTTAATTAAAGGAGTACTATTTAAGTGTTAGGTAAGGCTATCGCGTATTAGGCGTATTAGCAGCCGTATAACTATAATTTATAGTAAGGGATAGGACATAAGTATATATAAGTAGTCTAGGAATAATATCTATAAAGGCTATAGAAATATTCTACGTATACAACGAGTAATACTCGATTAAAGTTAAAGTACCTTACTTATTTTCTAGTACAAGGAGTTTTCTTAGCCTCTAGGATAGATATTATATTAATTAACGTTAATATTAAGCTCGTAGGCAATCTCTCTTAAAGGCTTAAGCCTCTAATAGAGTAGAGTATTTAAGAGAAGTAGCTAACTATAAGCCTTATAAAGAGTAGCTAGCTTATAATTATAATAGTGTATAGTCTTGTATAGAATCTTAAGATATAAAGTAATCTTAGTATAAGGCTAGCGAGCGTTATATTATAGAGTATAGATTTAAGTAAGTTCTAATAAGTAAGATGCCTATAGAGCGTTTTTAGAGCTATTATATCTATAGTTATCTAGCCTTTATAGAATATATACAAACTTCT